>JAGXJF010001656.1:0-70741 GCA_019208055.1 Stipa capillata
TTGCCTGCGTGCATCCATCGTGAGAGTGAGTTACTTAGTCCTTCAGGTGTAGCATTCGAGGTACTGGTTCCTCCAAGAGTGGGAGTGCTCTTGGAGTTGGTGAGCAAGCCAAGTCTTGTGTGGCTGCCACCAAGAGTCTGTGAGGGCGATTCGGGTCTGCCTGTCTTGCTGCGGCAAGATCAAAAGGATTCCACACAAGAAAGGTACTCGAGGAAAGAGCACGTTTTGGTGCCGGCTGTGAGAACAGCTTCCTCAACGGAGACGTACTGCTTCGCAAGAAGTAGGAATTTCGGTAAAACAAATCATTGTGTGCTTTACTTTCTGTCTTGTGATCTGCTCTTACTTATTCTGATATCTATGTATGCTTAGATCACTAGAGCACATTTATTTGTTGCACACTAACTGAGTTTCCTCACCTGAGACTCAGTTAGCTCCTGCTAAAGCTAGTACCTTTCCTGTTCACGTCATCTGATGCACTCACCTGACTCTCACACCTGAGACTCAGTTAGCTCTGAATATAACTTGCTCTACATCAGCTGAGTTTACTATCTGAGTGTCTGGTGTTTATCTGATATATCTTGCTGAGTCTCAGTTACCTGCATCAGTTGCATATATTTTCTCTAGGACTGACCTATCTCCAGAAGAGAAACCCATTAGGCATTTTAATTTCTAGAGCCGACCTATTCACCCCCCTCTAGTCGACTCCTGAGATCCCTTTCACACGTTCCCCTCCGGCAGAACTTTTGCGAGATACTCCAATGTCTCATCGAGGCTTGTGTCCGTGCTGTTGTGGAGTGCTTTGAGTCTTAGAAGTTCGAGCGTGACTGAGAGCCGGGTGTACTCGGGATTGCAACCGGGAGTCTCAGAGTCTTTCACCAGTGTCTCCAACTTGGCAGCATCTCTACGAGCAGCACTATCGTTATTCGTCTCTTTCACAACCTGCTCTTGCACATGACGGTCCTGGACCATTCCGGCCAAATTGTCCCCCGTGCTTCGCGTGTAACGAACCCCGAAATCAGATATGATTAGGGGAACGGATCGTCGCCAAGGACCGAAGGACCAGTCGACCTGGTGGCACGGTACCTGCGCCGTACTCACCGAGGCGGAGTGATCCGACACCTGCCCATCGCAAGCCGGCCGGAAGCGACAAAACTTCCTAAAGTCACATAAGATTTCAAAATCCTGTGAAGAGTTAAAGTCGTTCTCGACCCCACTGGACAAAACAAACACGCAGGAGCCCGGCGATCCTACCCACACCCTAACCTAGCTCGGAAGCTAGTGGGTCGCTCGAAAGCCCGATAGGATCAGCCCACACCCTGCCTGGCCGGCACAGCATCTCAGCCAGCGGGTCACTCAACCGATATCTGCTTTAACAAGTGAAAGGGGAGAACCGCTGTAATTCTTCACGACATACCCAAGTGCTTCATCACATACACGCATTGCACAAGGGCAACCCTGGAAACAACTCGTATATCATCACAAAACTCTACATAAGAGGGGTTTAAAGGTAATACATGTCATCCATACCAAGGAGACATCCTAGTTTCAATATTACATGACCTACGGGTCATTTCCAGCACAACATAGGCCCAAAGACAGCAGCGGAACAGCGGAATAAAAGTAGAGATGATTGACTAAAATCATCTCCCAAAAGCTATACAACCCTTCGCTAGACCAAGGTGGATAATCTTGCAGTATTAAACATCACAAACATCGTTTTCAGCAGTGTAAAAGTCGTCAAGGCTAGGGTCACCTGCAGGATTTGAATTCCCGAATGAGTACTTTTGTACTCGCAAGATGCAATTGCTTATTCCAAGTTAAACTTAAGCATACTAGACAATTAAATGACGGTAGAAGGAATACAATTCAATTTCAGCAGAATTAAACTAAAGACTACCATCTTTAGCATCCAGTTCATGCATAGCAAAAGAAATAACCACATACTCAAGCTTCAACTTGAATTTCCATCAGATTAACCGGTAATTCCAGATCTGAAGCTACACCAATAGCATCATATCAAGGCATCCAATTGCTACCAACAAATAGCAATCTAGAAATATTAACACTAGAGATGAGCTACAACTCAATACTCTATCCCATGTTAATTTAATTGGCTACAACCAATATGTGACTACAATCACAATCAATTCCTTTTATTCCCTCTAAGACCTCCTAGCCATTAGAGGGATTCCGGGACGGCTATCCCGGATCGAGTTTAGTCGAGGGAGGTGACTACTATCACCTTTACCTCGAACGAAGGTACCCCGATATAGTCGAGGGTAAAGGTTGGCCGACCATTACCCTTCCTAACTCATATCGAATCATACCTTCGCCGGCTCAAGGATTGGCCACTATGGTAAGATCATGCGAGCGGCTACTCGTCAAGTCTTCCACGGGCCCGATCCCGTCTCTCACAACTCCCCAAAGGGTTCAAGTTTTCGTTAAGGTGTTTTAAAGGACACATCCATGCCAAACACCCACATGAGCAACCTACTCATGCTAGTAACCACACATCACAGCCAACAATTGGAAGTATTCGAGCCACACGTCATAAATTGAACAAGCACGCATAAGAGTAACTGGAATTAATTCAACAAGCGTGCAAGCTTGCCTGATTGTTCGGGATAATTCTCCTGCTGGTGATCACCCTCGGTAAATCCCTCGTTGTTCGACTCTAACGAATAAATATCCAAATGTCGAACAAGCAAAAAGAGCAAATAAGAAACGCTGAAGTTTTGGAAATGATGGGATGTATGCAATGCATTCTACATGGTACGAAGTAAGAATGCGAAACTAACATTCTAAATTGTAATGTAGTCGTACTTAGGGTTATTTAGGTATGGATTTGAGGATCAAAAGCCTCCCATTCCCGAAGTAAGAATGGTATACACATGTATTTTAGAATTCAGCAATGATGAATTACTTTCTTGAGAAATAAGCACATCCGAATTACTCAAATTGACCTTGGAGTGACCTACATAAACATTAGCAGCTTTAGTTCAGATTTAAGATCTTCTTGTCGTATTTTTCTCAGTAAAGAAGAAGATTCGATTATCTTCGCAATTAACTAAGTAATGGGGTTGGAAGGTGAAACAAAAGAAAAAAGGACATACTTGTATATTATTATTATTGGCTGTATACTAGTATCTTTGGTACCTCCATCATTTAAACAATTAGGAGTACTAAAGGTGCAGGAGTAGCAGTATTATCAAATGAGAGTGGTTATTACTTGGTTAAGAAATATCCTAGCCTGGACACCTGGTACTCAAGATAGAAATTAAGAATACTAAATCCTCAATTTGGGAATCGGAGTGTTACTGATCTAACAATTCAATTATTTGCAACTACTTTACACTAGCTTCCCTAACAATTGTCACCCTTGCAAAAACCAAAATCTAAATGCAATTGCAATTACTGTTCTCAGATTAGATATTAGTCGCCCACTGTGTATATATATGTTTATTACATAAGGTTGTTCATAGCATGTAAATACCCGAGGTTAGGCATATATACATATACATGCTGATTCTTATGCTAACCCTAGTTTAGCTAATAATCTCTTATGTTTATACCCTGTTTTTCTCAGTTTGCTGCACATATTAAGACAAGAACAGATCAACCACATTGATTGGTTAAATAAATTGGTAACCAGATGTTCAGCATAGCATTTGAGAGATTAGCAGAATGGATTTGTTTAGAACGTGGGTTAGCAACTAGTTGATTAGTTCACTAATTGAAGCCAAACATTAGCTAGGCAAACTGAAGAAACCGAAAACTAATCAGCGAATTAACTAAGCAGCAGCACACGTGAGCGATTAACCAATGAGATGGTTAAATAACCAACTACTTAACTCCCCCCCCATGGACTAACTAACTAATTAACCGGTTATCAGAGTATTCAATACTGCGGTTAGAACTTGTCTCAACTAAATACGTTGCATGCAAGAACAGGAGGTGGCCGACCGAGCGAGTGCTCACCCAGGTGAGGAAATGCCAAGGTTTGCAGCCGATGCTCGCCACAGGACGGTCGGCTCGCCAGAGAAGCTCGGACCTCACCGGAGTTAAGGGAGAGGCCGCTACGGTAGAGTTTTCCGCGAGCACCTGATGCAGCGAAGAAACAAAAATGAGAGGGAGATAGAGAAAGCGAAGCTTGGCAATGGAAGGGGAAGGCTCGCCGTCGGACTCCTCGGCGGGATGGATGGTGTCTCCACTGGAGTGGGCGAGAGAGCGCCCCGGAGCTGCTCCCGCTCGGCGACCCTCGGTTGAGGAGCTCGGCACCGGAGCTAATGGCGGCGACGGTTGCTGCTCTCGGTGATGGTAGCAGTGAGAGAGGAGGGAGGAAAAGGGCGGTCCGGCGCGCCCGAGATGGGTTTATATGGGGCGTGGACGGGGAGGCCGAGGGAGCGGAGGGAGGCATCGGTGAGCTCGCCGGCCGCCGCGTGCTACGTGCAGCGCCGTGGGGAAGAAGAGGGCAGGCGCGGCGCTGCGTGCTGTGCGGGAGAGAAAAGGAGAAGTGGGCCGTCGGCCCAGAACAAGGAGAAGAATTAGATTCTTTCTTTTACTTTTTAATTTTTGATTTAAATGAGTTTGTAATCTAGACTTTGAATTTGCTAGTGATTCAAGGAATTTTGGAGTTTGGAAGAATTTGCAGAAAAGCTCCCATATACCTATACATACTGATCCTCTAAGCTATTACATGTTAGAATACAATCTATCCGAGCTATAGGTTAAATTTTTGAGTAACAGGTTAAACAAAAGTTGGTTCGAATGAAACTCCAATTAAATGATAACTTTCAGCAAGGTTTCACATCCCTAAATAGCTATACCAGCAATGATCTCATGAGATAATGTGTTTACCCATTAGTTTGGTTTGAGTTAATTAGCTTAATAATCATGCTTTAGGGCCCCTTTCATGGGATGCAAACCTACATGTATGCATGAGATGCAAGGTTGTCTTTGGTCAAGTGCTCAAAATTGATCTCAAACTGAAAGGCATACTTACAAGGATGGTCTTTACATCGCGTATCCGCTTCGGCCTCTTCATGTCCTCCGACATCTTCGTAACCCAACCGTTCTGCTTCCGGCTCCCCATGTCCTGCTTCTTCAACTAACCCTTCCTCGGCAACGACCTCATCCTCCTCACCGTGACTTCTCCACCGTGTATAACTTGCCATGAAACCCCATCGCACCAGGTGCATGTGCAAAAAGCCAGATTTCCTTTCGTACATTTTCATGTTTTTGCAGTCACGACACGGATAGCATATCTTCGTGGCACCCTTTCGTACCATATCTCGTTCGGCGAAATCAAAGAACTCGTTCAAGGATGTATGGAAACTTTTACCATTCCGATCGCCGTCATACATCCAATTTCGATCCATCGATCGTCTGATACCTAATTAAGATATACGAAAATTATTTAGTACCAAGCCATAGAAAATTTCGGCAAGACCTTTGCTAAAATAACTAAAATCGAGTATGTCGAACGTTGACAAAACGTTGATGAAGCAACATTTTGACAAAACGTTGACAACTCAAGTGTTAACAAAGAGCAACAAACGTTGCCTCGGCTCGATGGCCGGTACCACACAAGCAATGTCTAAAGAATTTTGTCAAAACGATCGCTCGATGGCGGATCACAAACCATTCCACAAATATTCATCTCGTACGATCGATGTCGTAGCATTACACATTTCATTTCTCATTTCATATGATCGAGGGAGGCAGTACGTGACAGTTTAACACAAACATTTATATATGTATACATAAGCAACAGTCATATATAATTACACATATATATATGATTCTGCCTCAGTGCATAAGAAACATAATTACACATATATGAACCAATGTATACATAATTACACATATGTGATTCTGCCTCAGTGCATAAGAAATATAATTACTCATATATCAATTGAAGCAATGTACAGATTGAATTCATCTCACTGATCATAATCAACTAAGGTGAGATCTTGCATGGTTCATTAGAACATTGATTCTTCCTGAAAACTAGAGAGCTAAGCTATGGAGGGAGAGGTTTGGGGGGCCTGCAGTTGAAGCAAATTTGGGGGAGAGCTAGCTAGAGGTGATGATCAGGATGATCTAGCTAGATTAGGAGGGAGAGAGAGATGGCAAGGGAGCTAGGGGACGTGGGGGAAGATTTTGGAGGGCAGGAACACTACCAGGGGCACGTACGGCGGCGGCGGACATGCAGGCGACCGGCGAGCTCGCTGCTGGCCAGTGGAGCTACGACTAGCTCGCTGATGCTTTTTATAGGCCAGGATACCAGTGACAGGCACATATACAGGCCCGCCACTGGTAAACAACGTACCAGTGACGAGCTGAACGTGCGCCCGCCACTGGTATGCAGGCCAGGAGCAAGGTTGGCGGGAAATCGTATCGGTGACGGGCTCTTTGGTACGCACGTCACTGGAGGATAATATATCAGTGACGAGCTCCTCTGTGCGCCCGCCACTAGTAATTGCTACGTTACCAGTGACGGTCAGTAATAGCGGCTCGTCACTGGTAATTATTTACCAGTGACGCTTGACAGTTGGCGCCCGCCACTGGTAATTTTTCGGATTACCAGTACGTGTTTTTTTGTTGCGCGTCACTAATAATGTGGCGGCTATAGCTGTTTCCGCAGTAGTGTATCCCCAGTTCCTCGTAGTCAGCTCGTGCCTTCGGCCCATCTTTTGTCTTGTCTGCCATGTAGAGCAAGAGACCGAGGACACTCTCACATACATTTTCTCAATATGCATGACATCTATGCAGTGGCGCGTCTCGAGAAAAGGGCCAGTAAGGCAAGTCCCAGAATACAGATTTCGTTTCCATACGCCTCCCAGCGGCTTTACCTTCTTCTGCTTCTTTCCCGCCTTAGGGCACTGGCCCCAAGAGTTCAACATCTCATAGATTTCTTCCCCACTCCTCTTACGTGGCGGTCCTCGGGTCTCAACCGTATTGTCAAACTTTTCTTTTTCTTATCTCCACGGGTCGTCCCGTTGAAGCCATCTTCGGTGGCCCATGTACACGATTTTATGAGAGCCCGGCAGGTGACGACTTGTTGTATCTTCCATGCACTTAACACATCCTTGGTATCCGTGGCAAACCTGGCCGGATTGATATCTGTAAGCGGGATAGTCTTGCACCGTTGTGATCATCATAGCTCTCATATTGAAATAATCTCCTTCATGAGCGTCCCAGACCCGGACCCCTGGTTCAGCCCAGAGTGTATCTAGCTCCTCCTTCAGTAGTTGGTGATACACGTTCAGATCGTTCCCTGGTTGCTGTGGCCCTTGAATTAGCATAGACAGGTGTAGGTACTTCCGCTTCATGCAGAGCCACGGAGAGAGGTTGTACATCCATACGACCACGGGCCAAGTGCTGTGCCTGCTGCTCATTTTTCCAAAAGGATTGAGTCCGTCTGTACTCATTCCAATTCTGATATTCCTCGGCTCTCCTCTGAATTCGGGGTATTGGTCGTCGATTGCTTTCCACTGGCAACCATCCGCAGGGTGTCTCAGCACGGCGTCATCTTTCCTTGCCCTCTCGTCGTGCCAACGCATGAGCTTTGCCTCATTCTTGTTTGCGAATAGACGCTTCAAACGGGGAATGAGTGGAAGGTACCATATAACCTTTGCAGGAGCACCGCTCTTCACTCCGTTCTCACCATCTTGTTGGTAGTTCTTTCCCCGCTTGAATCGGGATGCTTTGCACTCGGGACACTTGGTTAGCTCCGCGTACTAGTTCCGATATATGATGCAGTCATTCGGACATGCGTGGTATCTCGTCACCTCCAATTCAAGAGGGCACACGACCTTCTTGGCCTCATCGCAACCACGAGGCAACACGTTCCCCTCCGGCAGAACTTTTGCAAGATACTCCAATGTCTCATCGAGGCTTGTGTCTATGCTGTTGTGGAGTGCCTTGAGTCTTAGAAGTTCGAGCGTGACTGGGAGCCGGGTGTACTCGGGATTGCAACCGGGATACAAGGAAGTTTCCGAGTCTTTCACCAGTGTCTCCAACTTGGCAACCTCTCTATGAGCCGCACTATCGTTATTCCTCTCTTTCACAACCTGCTCTTGCACATGAGGGTCCTGGACCATTCCGGCCAAATTGTCCCCCGTGCTTCGCGTATCCGTTTCGGCCTCTTCGTGTCCTCCGGCATCTTCGTAATCCATCCGTTCTACTTCTGGCTCTCCATGTCCTGCTTCTTCGTCTAACCCTTCATCGGCAACAACCTCGTCCTCCTCACCGTGACTTCTCCACCGTATATAACCTGCCATGAAACCCCATCGCACCAGGTGCATCTGCAAAAAACTAGATTTCCTTTCGTACATCTTCAAGTTTTTGCAATCACGACACGGACAGCATATCTTCATGGCATCCTTTCGCACCATATCTCGCTCGGCGAAATCAAAGAACTCATTCAAAGACGTATAGAAACTCTGTGTGTTCTGATCGGCGTCATACATCCAACTTCGACCCATCGGTCGTTCGATCCCTAAAATATACGGAAATTAATTAGTACCAACCCATAGAAAATTTCGGCATGACCTTTGCTAAAAATAACTAAATTCAATTTTATCGAACGTTGACAAAACATTGACAAAGCAACATTTTGACAAAACGTTGACAACTCAAGTGTTGACAAAGAGCAATAGAAACGTTGCCTCGGCTCGATGGCCGGTACCACAAGCAATATATGAACAAATTTGTCAAAACGATGGCTCGATGGCCGATCACAAACCATTCCACCAATATTCATCTCGTACGATCGATATCGTAGCATTACACATTTCATTTTTCATCTCATACGATCGATGTCATAACACAAACATTTCTATATATATGTATACAAAATCAACAGAATTACACATGAAGAAGCGTGATTCTGCCTCAGTGCATAAGAAACAGAATTACACACAAAAATCCATTGCCTTTTTCACTCCAGACTAATCTCCTTTGCGTTCTTTTTATTGTTTCTTTGTTTTGGTGCTTTGCACACAACAGTATATGGAAGTAGAATACTAATTGAGACAATAATTACCCATTACAAAGCTCAGAAGGCCTGGACCAATCCACTGCTCCTGGAAAAGCTAGCTCTATCTGGCAGAGACAGATCAAAACTTGTTAATTACTCCAGTATCATGCATAATGTGTGCTAATTAATCTCAGCTGTGGTCAAGTTGAAACAAAAGCAGCAATTGAGACACTACAACTCATGAGAGGGGAGAGGTTTGGGGGAGCTAGTGATGATCATGATCAATCTAGCTAGCTCTACTAGCTAGATTTAGGAGGTAGAGAGAGAGAGCTAGGGAGGGTAGGTGGGGGAAGTTTTTGGAGGGCAGAATCAGTACCAGGGGCGTGGACGGTGGCGGTGGACGTGCAGGCGACCGGCGAGCTTGCTGCTGGCCAGTGGAGGTAGGACTGGCCAGCAGCGAGCTCGCTGATGCTTTTTATAGGCCAGATTACCAGTGACGGGCACAATTAAGAGCCCGCCACTGCTAAATCACATATCAGTGACGAACGAACCGTGCGCCCGCCACTGGAAAACCCGGCCCGGAGGCGGCTGTAGCAAGTTTGGCGCGAAAGTTTACCGGTGACGGGCGCTCCAACGTGCCCGTCACTGGAGTACAACATGCCAGTGACGAGCACGCATTTATACCCGCCACTGGTAATTGCTACATTATCAGTGACACGCCTTAATACGTGCCCGTCACTGGTAAAAAATTACCAGTGACACGTGACAATTGACGCCCGCCACTGGTAAATTTTCGGTTTACCAGTGACGTGTTTTTTTCGTGCTCGTCACTGCTAAGATGGCTTCTATAGCTGTTTCTGCAGTAGTGATACTTAGTGCTTGCGGCCATAATGTTCATTGTTAAATGTTTATTTAGACTAATCACGTTTAATCTCCTCTTATTATTTAGTCAACCCATTCGTCCATGTCCGATCAAGACATACATGGTGTTTGAGCACAAGATTCGTGGTCATTCATCGGCTTATCTTTATCACGTTCCAGTATGTACGTGCATTCCCTGCAAAAAAAAAGTATGTACGTGTGTACATGCATGATCATAATTCATTTGAAGTCTGGTTTGATAGTTACATGCACGTTAAACACTTCTGGATAGGTGGCCAAGTTCAATCAAATGTCCATTTATGCGTTCATGTATGGTGCGAGGCCGTAGCTAAGACAATTCGTTCATTCCGCCACGGCCGCCGGGTCAACCCAGCATGACCGGAGTAGCTTCGACAACCGCACACCGTAGCCGGCGAGCAAAACGCTCACATGCTGGTTAATTGGTTTGCTATACTCTTGTTCCGGTTGCATTAGGGCCCGTTTGATTGAGCTGTGGCCGTTGACAAAGCTGCTGTTGGCTAACCGTCTGGAAAAGCTGTTGTTATTGTGGGAAAGTGAACATATAGCTTTTGGTTGATCCAAACAATATACATCATTTTGAAAAATGACCATTGAAACTTCAGCATATTACAAAAAGCTGGCAGAAAGCAGTTTTTCCAAACAGCTGAATTTGCACTGCAAAGCCTACAGCTACCATAGGCAAAAGTTACTGAAAAGCTAGCCGTTTGGTTGGGCTGCAGCTTTTTTCAGTGAAAAGCTGCTGAAAAGCCCAATCAAACACCCCCTTAGAATAAAATTGCAACGTTTCTCCAGAATAAGAATATAAGCTCAAGCAATAGGGTAGAGGCAGCTTAAAATATGTCATGCTCATACTGTAACGACCTAGTGATCTTAACTAATTATCAAATTAGCTAGAAAATCTATCCATGGATTACTATTAGAGCCTAAAGAACTAGTACAGGACACTTACCTTTGCTTGGCTAGCCCTATTCTATTTCGCTCTTGACCTTCCTTGCCAGCAGTGGAGCGGTTGCCTCCTCCTAGCTCTCTACGGACTGATTTCTTGCTGCCTAACTCAAGGTGTGGGAGCAGAATCTTCCTACCATGAACACAGAAAGAGAGACAGGGGAAGCCTTGTGTGTGGTGCTTGGATCTATCCTACCGAGGGTCACCAACTTGAGGTATTTATAACCCCAAACCTAGTACACGCTGCTCCTCCGAATTTTTTTAAAATATTTTTTTCCTAAATCGCACGAGTACAACACTAAATGAAAAAATTTCAAAAACGGCGAATGGTCGGTGTGCCAGTCGCCGAAATGCTCAGATCGGCATTCCAATTGCCGATTACGGGCTGGGTCGCCGAAAATCGAAGTCGGTACCCCGTGCGCCAATTTTTCTCGCAGTCGGCAAGCCAATCGCCGACTAGCTCCAAGTCAGCATCCCGTTTGCCGACTAGGGCCAAGCCGGCACTTACTTGGCCGATTCCTCGGCCCGCCCGCAGAACGCGCACACACGCACACATGCGGGCTCAGGCGAGTGGCGGCGGCGGGGGCGCGGCTTGAGGGGAGGGCGGCGGCCGAGGGCACGGTGTAACATCCTCATTTGAAGTTGCCAATTGACTGTGCATCATGGCATTGCATCATTGGAATTAAATTTTGAATTAGAGTTTAAATCCAAAGGGAGGTTGCAAATCTATTTAAAGTTGGTGAAACAAATTCAAAAGTGACCAAAAGAAGTCAAAAATTTGTTGAATTTGAAGTTGAATAGAAGGAAAAGTTTTTAATTGGTTGATTTGTAAAACGGAATTGAATTTAAAACTTGGATAGAATTTGCAAAACAGAAAATTTAAAGGAATCAAAAAAGAAAACCCTTTTCTTTTTCTCGGCCGGGCCTTTCTCCCCGGCCCATTTTCTTCCCCCGGCCAGCTCAGCCTGCCCCGCACCCCCCTTTCTCCTACCTCTCTCCCTCACCCCGCTCCTCTGCCACCCCCGCCGCCGCGTGGCAAGCGTCCCCTGCCACTCCCGTGCCACCTCGCGCTGTCCTCGAGCATGGTGGTTGTCTCGTTCATCCCACAAGGACCGGTTCCCGGTGTCCTTTCGAACCAAGATTTGCATACTACTACACGGGTGTATAATGGGCCACCCCCGACCGAATAATTTGTCTAGACTTAGGTGATGAGCTGCATAGTTTGCCATTTTCGTGCATTGGGTGAGTGAAAAAGAAGGTGTTGTGGTGCAACAATATAGGAGTGAGGGTTACACACGGTCCGGGACCAGGGATGTATCACCTGCCACAACTAGTGGGACCGTGTCGGAGTATCGGCCGAACTGTCGTACACGGACTAGCCCAGTAGGGCGGCTCATGCCTAAGTCGAAAGCATTGTAAAGGTCGTGTTCAATCACACTCTGCTAGCACACCTCGTGAAGTGTGTACATGGTAGCATTAAGAGTCGATTGATACGTGTAGGAAAAGATGTACACCCCTGTAGGGTTTGAACTATTCGAATAGCCATGTCCGCGGTTATGGACAGCTTGGTAAGAATTTGCATCGAATTAGACAATTATAACCCTAATCTAAAACTTGCCAACTTCAAGGATGTGGTTTTAGCGATCGCTTTCTCCCTGGTGGTCCAGGAAGGATCGAGGGTTTTACATGTTCGATGGTCTGCTCTAGGTTTTACTGTGCAATTTCAGCTCATCTCTTTTGCAAAGTATTCCAGTAGACGGATTTCAACCTATGTACAGGTATTCTCGAAAGAACAAATTAGCTTTCTGCAAAATAGTCCACAAATAGCCCCTTCTTGATACCTGATGTATCTATTATTAATTTCCCCTGTAAGTCTTGCGGAGTACATTTTGTACTCACCTTGCATTCGTTGATAATATTGTCGTGCAGAGGAAACCACTCCGGCAGCGGATGGTTTCTACGTTGAGATCGCCGCCGACATCGACTAGTCGCTGGTGATCCCGGGCAGTGGTCCTGCCCTAGGTTCGGCAGCTTGGTTTGTTCTGCCGCCACTTTTGGCCCTACCCTTAGGCTTCTCAGCCAACTTAGACTTCCGCTGTATAAATAACTTTTGCTGTGTATATGTTGTTAAGTTTCCGAACAATTAGTATTATCGCAGTTTTGATCGTAGAGTCTCTGTTATGATACTGGTTTGTTCCCCCTTGTATCGTGTACAATGCGTGTATGTTGAAGTGCATGATGCAGGTAGGATTTCAGAATCTTTAACATAGAGTTATTAAGTTTAATCACTCATGTGAAGTGACTCTCCACTGAGAGGTTGGAACTATATCACCCTACTCCAGCCGCGCATAATTTGCCGGGATGAGGTCGGGGTTGATGTTCCGGCTCAGTGGGAAAGAGTGAGGAGACCATATCACCCTACTGCTCGGTGCATTAAGTTGCTGGAGTAAGCTTTGGGGTTGACGTCTCGGGCTATTCGAAGCCATATCACTCTACTCCTCTCGGATTTGACACCCGTGAGTTGAGGTCGGTGATGACGTTTTGACTTAGTGAGTGATTCCTCTTAAGACTCTCTGTTACGGAATCTGGGGTCCGTCAGGCTTTGGTATCAGAGCAGGACTGTCCGTAGGATGACCTTTGACCTTGGCCGATGTTGGGTCTAGAATTTTGAAAACTATTTTGAACTTAAAAAGGATTTGCGAAAATCATAAGTAGTGACTCTGTTTCCTCCTTATCCTATCGATCTTAGTCTTACCCTTACCTCTTCATTTGGTTAAAAAGTGGTTTGACCACTCTTTCCTCCATTCAAAAGTAAGGTTTCATGTGTTCGGGTGTATTTACCTTCCCTCTCATCTAATTCAGTTACCGTGAAATTCCGACTCTTGTTCTTAATCTAGATGCATTGTGACCCACTTGTTCATCTCCCCCGATGCATCGCGTCTCTGGTTCCTCCATAACCCTCGCTCTTGTTTCAGTCAGCAATCTTTATATTGATGGATGCCGAAGTGCACCATCTAGGAGTAATTTGGCACCTTCGTGTGCTCCTCTCGCCTCTGTTCTCCGAGCAATGAAGTGTTTATGCACTTCCCTATCGTGTATATGTACGAATGTGCAGAATATACGCTCGACCGTCCTGCGTGATAGCAGTGTATGGTTTTCCTTCCTAAGTCTATGGCCGTCTGAGGTTATAGATGAATCATAGGAACTAAACCTTAAAGTGTGAGCATGGTATCATAACATGGTCATGTACATATTCTTGCTTGTGAGCTTGCAATATTACTGTCATGTGTCTTATGTACCAGATGTCTATCTGTGTTACTTTGGAATGTATTTTAGCTTCATGGCTTTTGTATTACCATATGTGACATATTTTAGCATTTATCTTGTTCCACACTGTTTAGTTTCCTCAGTACATTCCACCGTAAACCTTCTTTATGATTCGATCCTGAGTTGGGAAGTAACCTCTCTTCCTTACTGCAGGATGGCTGGCAATCAGCGCTCAGCAGGTCATGGTGCCGGTCACGATGATGATGTTCCCTCCACCACCGTCTATGGCTGAAGTCTTGATGCAGATTGAGCGTAATCGCATGGAACAAACCATACTGCTGGAGCGCCTCGTGCAAAACACCGGCCGTCAACCTGATGACCGTGTTGGAATTTCTGAGTTCCTTCAGACTCAACCTCCTGCGTTTAATCGCTCTGAAGATCCTCTGGATGCCGACGATTGGCTTCGCACCATCGAGCGCAAGTTGGAGACTGCGCGCGTTGCCACGGCAGATCGAGTGAACTTCGCGGCCTTCCAGCTTGAAGGTGCCGCAGCCGCTTGGTGGGAAAGCTTCCGCTCTATGCAAGAAAAGGATCATGAGATTACATGGTCTGAGTTTCGTGCTGGTTTCCGCGGAGCTCATATCCCAGATGGAACAATTGAGGTCAAGAAGGAAGAGTTTCGCAACCTGAAGCAAGGGCAGAATAGTATAACTGAGTACCTCCATCAGTTTAATCATTTGGCTCGTTATGCTCCCAATGACGTTGCCACCGATGCGGATAAGCAGGAGAAGTTCCACAAAGGTCTGAATCCGGAGATTCGCTATGAGCTGCTTCCCTTCGATTTCGCAAATTTTCAGGCCCTGATGAACAAGGCCATCAAGATGGAGCATGGTAGGCAGTCACTTGAAGAATCGCGCAAGTATGCTCGTGATGCTGCCAAACCATCGAGCTCCAGCTCCCAGAAAAGGAGAATTTGGATTTCAGCTAGCGCATTCAACCGCGCTACCCCTTCTGCAAGACCATCAGGCTTTGCTCCTCGTCCTCCTTAGCAGAGTTTCCAAGCAAGACCAGTTGGAGGGCAGTCCTCTAATCCTGCTCCAAGGCCGCCCCCTGGAGTCTGCTTTGGGTGTGGCCAACCTGGTCACTATGCCCGTGAGTGTCCTCGGAATCAGAATCCTGCACCTTGCCCTAATCCAGGGCAAGGTCAAGCTCGAAGTAATGTTCAGTTTCAGAAAGCAAACCCGAAGCCTCAACCAGCCGGTCGCGGTCGCGTGAATCACGTGGTCGCCGAAGAAGCTCAGGAAGCACCTGACGTCGTCTTGGGTATGCTTCTTGTCAATTCTATTCCCGCATCCGTCCTTTTCGATTCGGGAGCTTCTCATTCTTTTATAGCTAAGGGTTTTGCTGAGAAGCACAATATTCCTTCTGAGGGTATGTCGATTCCATTGTCTATCCTTGCACCAGGTTCGGTGATGAGAACATCTCAAGAGTGTCGTGAAGTTTGCGTCCGAATCGTAAATCTCGAGTTCTATGCTACCTTAATCGTTTTGGCTTTCACCGATATCGATATTATCCTGGGTATGGATTGGTTAACCGCTCATCGAGCTTTGATTCATTGCGCGACCAATACCGTAACTCTTTTCCATCCTTCCGGTCAAACTGTTCTTTGTGATCTGGGATCCGTCAACCACCACCTTTGTGCTCTTGAAGGCAAGTCCCTTCCTGATCTTCCCAATGTCCCAGTGGTCTGCAATTTTCCAGATGTCTTCCCTGACGAGCTACCAGGTCTGCCGCCTGATCGCGAGATTGAATTCGTTATCGAGTTGATTCCTGGAACCGCTCCCATCTACCGGCGTCCCTATCGGATGACTCAGGATGAATTAATCGAGCTGAAGGAACAGCTTCAGGAGTTAGAAGAAAAAGGTTTTATTCGACCCAGTTCCTCTCCTTGGGGGTGTTCAGTTCTTTTCGTGGAAAAGAAAGATAAGAGCCTCCGGATGTGTGTTGACTATTGGCCTCTTAACGAGGTGACGATCAAAAACAAATATCCTCTCCCTCGCATTGATGATCTTTTTGATCAGTTAACCGGAGCTGCAGTCTTCTCTAAAATTGATTTGAGGTTGGGCTACCATCAAATCAAGATCCGTCCTGAAGACATTCCAAAAATGGCATTTTCAACTCGCTACGGGCTGTACGAGTATACCGTGATGTCTTTTGGGTTAACCAACGCTCCTGCTACCTTCATGAGATTGATGAATTCCATCTTTATGGAATATCTGGATCGTTTTGTAATTATCTTCATTGATGACATCCTGATTTATTCCAAGACCAAAGAAGATCATGCTGAGCATCTAAATCTTGTCTTGGGCAAACTTCGTGAATATCAGCTTTATGCAAAATTCACTAAGTGTGAATTTTGGCTCGAAGAAGTCGCTTTTCTAGGCCACGTGCTTTCGGCGAAAGGTGTCGCCGTGGATCCTAATAAAGTCAAAGACGTTCTCAATTGGGAGCAACCCAAATCGGTCACTCAAGTGCGGAGTTTTCTTGGTCTAGCCGGTTATTACCGCCGTTTCATCAAGGACTTTTCCAAGCTTGCCAAACCGTTGACCGAACTCCTCAAAAAGGAAAAGAAGTTTGAATGGTCCGAAAGATGTGAAGAAAGTTTCCAAGAGCTGAAGTGCAGATTAACCTCCGCTCCTGTTCTTGTCCTTCCAGATATCCACAAAAACTTTGACATCTTTTGTGATGCTTCTCGCCTGGGTCTCGGTTGTGTGTTGATGCAAGAAGGACATGTGGTAGCTTACGCTTCTCGTCAGTTAAGGCCACATGAACTCAATTATCCAACCCATGACCTAGAACTCGCTGCGGTGGTTCATGCCTTGAAGATTTGGCGGCACTACCTTATTGGTAATCACTGTGAATTGTACTCCGACCACCAAAGCTTGAAATATCTGTTCACCCAGCCCGATCTGAACCTTCGGCAACGAAGATGGCTGGATGATCAAAGATTATGACATAGGTCTCCATTACCAACCTGGTAAGGCTAATGTCATTGCGGATGTGCTTAGCCGGAAAACCTACTGTAATAATCTAATGATTCAGGAACATCAGCCGCTCCTCCATGAGGAATTCGCGCGGCTTAATCTCGAAGTCGTTCCCTTTGGTTTCCTCCATAACCTTGAAATCCAATCCTCTTTGGAAGACCAAATCAAAGCCGCTCAAAAGCAAGACAAAGGTGTCTGCAAGATCAAGGAAAACATTGCTAGCGGAGTTGCTAAATGTTTTTCAATCGACGATTAGGGCATTGTTCGATTTGGCAATCGTCTTGTTGTGCCAAAGAATAAAAATCTTCGAGATTCTATCCTTCGTGAAGCTCATGATTCTCCCCTATCTATTCATCTGGGTAGTACAAAGATGTATCGAGATCTGAAGCAGAGATTCTGGTGGACCCGAATGAAAAGGGAAATCGCTCAATTCATCTCTGAATGTGATGTGTGTCGTCGTGTTAAGGCGGAACACCAAAAACCCGCAGGCACACTCCAACCTCTACCTATCCCTGAGTGGAAGTGGGATGAGATCGGTATGGATTTTATCACCGGCCTTCCAAGAACTCAGAAGGGAAATGATGCCATTTGGGTAGTCATTGATCGTCTATCCAAAGTAGCACATTTTCTTCCTATCCGAGAGAAAATCTCAGCTAGCCAATTGGCTGATCTGTATATATCTCATATCATATCTCTCCACGGGATCCCTAAACGGATAATCTCTGACCGTGGTAGTTTGTTCACCTCCAGATTTTGGGAAAGTCTCCAAGCTGCTATGGGAACTCATCTTTCGTTCAGTACAGCTTATCATCCTCAAACCGGGGGACAAACCGAAAGGGTTAACCAAATTCTTGAAGATATGCTTAGGGCTTGTGTTATATCTTTCGGCATGAAATGGGAAAAATGCCTTCCGTTTGCTGAATTCTCATATAACAACAGTTTCCAATCAAGCCTAGGCATGGCCCCTTTCGAAGTCCTTTATGGACGAATATGTCGGACTCCACTCAATTGGTTTGAAACCGGAGAAAGGCAAATTCTTGGACCGGACTTGATCAAGGAAGCAGAAGATCAAGTTCGAGTTATTCGAGAGCGGTTGAAAACTGCTCAATCTCGTCAGAAGAGCTACTCCGACCTCCATCGTCGTGAGATCCACTTTGAGCCAAACGATAAAGTCTACCTTCGGGTCACTCCTCGCCGCCCGACGCCGCCTCCCTGGAGCTCCGCCCCCACTCCAACACCGCGCCGATCGCTCCTCGTCGTCCCCGCCCCGCCACCCTCATCGCCGGAGCCAACCCGCCGCGGTCCCCGTCGCCCTCTGACGCCACCGCCCCTCGCCGCCCGACGCCGCCTCCCCGGAGCTCCGCCCGTGGTCGCCCCGGTCGTCGCCGCCCGAGCCGAAGCCCCGAGCTCCCCGCCCCCGTCGTCGCCGAGCCTCGTCGCCCCGGCCACCCGAGGTCCCCACCCCGCCGTGCTCCCCGGCCATCTCCGCCGCCTGACCCGAGCCCGCGCCGCCTTGCCCCCTCACCGCCGGTGTCCCCTCGTCACCGGTAAGCCCGCCGGCCAAGCCACCGGCTAAGCCAAGCTTCCGACCGTGAGGATAAGGCCTTAATGGCCATTTATTCTGGCCATTTAGTTAGGACATTAGGGCAAATTAGTTATCCCATTAATGCTAAGTGTGTTTAATGCAAATTTAATGCTAACTGATTGTATTTATTGCTAATCAGACATGTTAATTGTTTAATTAATGGCTAACAGTGTATTAACTGAGTTAACTGAATTTGTCTCTATGACAGAGGGGTCCCACACGTCAGGATATAAGAAAAATAAAAAAGGAAAGAAAAGGATATGACCAGTGGGTCCCCCTTGTCATGGACTTGGTCAACTATGACCCGAGTTGACCAAGGAGGCCCACCTGTCATACTCTGGAGCTAGGGTTCAGCTGAGTAGCAAAAGTATTTAATATATTTCTTTACTGACAAAAATACAACAAAGGGATTAAACCTTATAAAATTCATAGAAAATTCATACTTTATCAGAAAAATGCAAATAATATATCAAAATGTTCAGAAAAATGAGAGCTACTCAAATATATCATTGTTATCCATGTTTGCATGGTAGAAAAGATGGAAATATCTAAAAACTCAAATTAGGGTTTCCCCGAGTAGCCGGAGAAATTCGGATCGTGATGTTTCGAGCGTCCGAACTCCGATTAACCTGATTCCACCTGCATTAGTCATTATTTTGCATCCTTTAGGTCATGGCATACATTTCATATCATGCCGATGTTCTTCGCCGTGGTATTCATTATTTTGTCTGTTTCGTTTGTTGTTGTTGCTCTTTCCGATAGGACCGGACGATCTCGACGAGTACCATCCTGAGCAGGAACAGGACCTAGTCGCTGAACCGCAAGGCAAGCAGCCCCCTTTGAACATCTTGCGGATATCCCAGTACTTTCAAACTACTATTTGTTTTCAAAGCCGTATTGCATGCGTTCAACTGATATTTTATGCTAATGATTAGCCCTATTCCCTGCATGAATGCTTACTTTGTCGCTCAATCAACACCACCGACCCTCTCAACCTAATTAGAGTAGATTACTTGTTGTGTTAATATTGCTATTACAGCTAATGATGCTTAGACCTGCTTAGTCGGGTTAAAGTCATAATTCCTGGGATGGCAGACAAAACACAATACTCTAGATAGGTTAGAGGTTAGGTGGGTGTTCACCGGAGACTGTTTAATAATCCTGACTAATATCAATCGGGCTTAGACGAGAAGCCATGCTCGGAGCATGGTGGGTTGTCTCGTTCATCCCACAAGGACCGGTTCCCGGTGTCCTTTCGAACCAAGATTTGCGTACTACTACACGGGTGTATAATGGGCCACCCCCGACCGAATAATTTGTCTAGACTTAGGTGATGAGCTGCATAGTTTGCCATTTTCGTGCATTGGGTGAGTGGAAAAGAAGGTGGTGTGGTGCAACAATATAGGAGTGAGGGTTACACACGGTCCGGGACCGGGGATGTATCACTTGCCACAACTAGTGGGACCGTGTCGGAGTATCGGCCGAACTGTCGTACACGGACTAGCCCAGTAGGGCAGCTCATGCCTAAGTCGAAAGCATTGTAAAGGTCGTGTTCAATCACACTCTACTAGCACACCTCGTGAAGTGTGTACATGGTAGCATTAAGAGTCGATTGATACGTGTAGGAAAAGATGTACACCCCTGTAGGGTTTGAACTATTCGAATAGCCATGTCCGCGGTTATGGACAGCTTGGTAAGAATTCGCATCGAATTAGACAATTATAACCCTAATCTAAAACTTGCCAACTTCAAGGATGTGGTTTTAGCGATCGCTTTCTCCCTGGTGGTCCAGGAAGGATCGAGGGTTTTACGTGTTCGATGGTCTGCTCAAGGTTTTACTGTGCAGTTTCAGCTCATCTCTTTTGCAAAGTATTCCAGTAGACGGATTTCAACCTATGTACAGGTATTCTCGAAAGAACAAATTAGCTTTCTGCAAAATAGTCCACAAATAGCCCCTTCTTGATACCTGATGCATCTATTATTAATTTCCCCTGTAAGTCTTGCGGAGTACATTTTGTACTCACCTTGCGTTCGTTGATAATATTGTCGTGCAGAGGAAACCACTCCGACAGCGGATGGTTTCTACGTTGAGATCGACGCCGACATCAACTAGTCGCTGGTGATCCCGGGCAGTGGTCCTGCCCTGGGTTCGGCAGCTTGGTTTGTTCTGCCGCCACTTCTGGCCCTACCCTTAGGCTTCTCAGCCAACTTAGACTTCCGCTGTGTAAATAACTTTTGCTGTGTATATGTTGTTAAGTTTCCGAACAACTAGTATTATTGCAGTTTCGATCGTAGAGTCTCTGTTATGATACTGGTTTGTTCCCCCCTGTATCGTGTACAATGCGTGTATGTTGAAGTGCATGATGCAGGTAGGATTTCAGAATCTTTAACATAGAGTTATTAAGTTTAATCACTCCTGTGAAGTGACTCTCCACTGAGAGGTTGGGAACTATATCACCCTACTCCAGCCGCGCATTAATTTGCCAGGACGAGGTCGGGGTTGATGTTCCGGCTCAGTGGGAAAGAGTGAGGAGACCATATCACCCTACTGCTCGGTGCATTAATTTATCGGAGTAAGCTTTGGGGTTGACGTCTCGGGCTATTCGAAGCCATATCACTCCACTCCTCTCGGATTTGACACCCGTGAGTTGAGGTCGGGGTTGACGTTTCCACTTAGCGAGTGATTCCTCTTAAGACTCTCTCTGTTATAGAATCTGGGGTCCGTCACACGGCGAGGCGAGCGGGGAGGCCGGCGGCGAGGTGAGCGCGGCGGCCGGCGGCGAGGCCATGGGGCGGCGGCGCGGTGTGGGAGAGAGAGGAGGAAGAGAAAAGGAGGAGGAGAAGAAGAGAAGAAGGAAGAAGAAGAGAAGAGGAAGGGAGGAGGAGAAGAAGAGAAGAAGGAGGAAGAAGAAGGAGGAAGAAGAGGAAGGAGAAGAAGAGAAGAGGAAGAAGAAGAGAGGAAGAGAAGAAAATGGGCAAAATTTCTCTGCGGAATTTTTCATCCGTCAGGTAAACACTAATTTAGAAAAATTTAGCAAAATTTGTCGATTTAGTTTATTAGTTACAAAATTTTGTCTTGTGTAGCTTAGTATTAGTATGGTAGTTTTGAGGTAGAAATAAGATTAATATGTTAAGTATATTAATCTACCTGAGGCGTTTTAGAATAATGTACCTGCAGCGTTTTAGGAATTCAATTCCATCTATAATCGCATATGTCACGATTTGATCATAGTTATACAGAACTAGCAAAATATGGAAGAAATAGAAGTGGTGTACGATTCTAAAATATTGTTATTATAGATTAGTTGAACATACGTAGCTACGTATTACGAGTCTCCTAAATTTTGAACATAGGGAAATTTTACGAAATGATATTACGGATGACAGGAATGCCTGATATAGTCAGATTCAAGATTTTCTATGGTCCTGGAGAAGTGAGGACGAATTCGAATGGTATTGATCTTAGTTCATTCAGTTATACTGTATTGCCTCTGCAAAATCCCGAGTCGATGAACATTAAAGAAGCGAAAGACTAGTTCACCCGTAGCTTTGCTCTTGATACAGACAAGTATAGCGTCAGCATTCAAGCTGTGTTTATAATGTCCTTAAGTTCTTTGCGCTGGGATCTGATGTCCGTTGAAAGAACGAAGGAGTGGACTTCTTGGCTTAGGGTCTGTAGCGGTCATAAGGATGATCCTGTTGCGTTGGTGCAAGCTGTTCTGAAAGATCAAACGGGGTATCATTGTACAGCGTATGAAGAAGATTACATAACTGCATCAGCGCAAGGGGTAACAGAGTACGGAGCCGAAGAGCATTTTGAATCAGTGATTCCGGGAGGAATGAGACCTAACCATGGTCCTACCGGGCGGACGGACGAAGCTGAGGAATTCGAAGAGTTGGTGGAGGCTATGGAGCGGGAAGATCTAGCGGGCGTTGCGCAAGATGACGACGAGGAGGCCGATGATGAAGATAGTGCTGAGGACGAGGAGACTTCTGATCGTCAAAATCCTAGCAGGGTGGGACCAAGAATTATTGGGTGGTATGCGTGTGATAGATGGGTATGAGTCATCGTAGGAATTCAGAAGCAATGAGATAAAACATGGCACCATGTATCGCAACAAGCTCAAATTAAAAGATGCAGTTGCTCTATGGGGTATGTCCACGCAAAGAACATTTTACGTTCAGGTGTCTACCCCGACCCAGTACACCGCAAAGTGCAGCAGTATTGGTTGTCCTTGCTCTGTGCATGCTCACGTCCCGAAGTACGAAGTGACTTGGATTGTTAGTAGAGTAGTGCCTCATAACTGTGTTCGATCCAACGTCCTCGCGGAGCATCGTAACATGACTTCAAGTCTAATTGCAAGATTGATGTTCGCCGAGATAGTGGAGAAGAAAGATATGGAAGTGAAACATATTCAGGTAGCAAAAAGAACAAGTATCAGTTCTCAATCAGCTACGGAAAGGCATGGCGTGCTAAATAGAAAGCAATGGAGATGCGATTTGGGAATTTCAGAGATTCGTATCACAACCTTCCGTACCTGTTGTGGACACTACAAGGTAGGAACCCGGGCACGTATGTGGACATCAAGTATACTTTGTCGTCCGAGTCACCTGGATTTAAAGAGATGAACCGGGTTTTTTTCTCCTTCGGAGCTTGCATTGAAGCATTTAACCATTGTCGACCTTTGCTGTGTGTTGACGGTACATTCTTAACAGGCAAGTATAGGGGGCAAATCCTTACTGCTATTGGAGTGGACGGCAACAACCAAATTCTTCCACTGGCTTTCGCATTTGTTGAAGGCGAGAACTATGCAAGCTGGCTATGGTTCTTCAGAAGACTGAAGCGAGGTATCGTCAAAAATCGACCGAACGTGTGCATACTCCATGACAGGCATCCCGGTATATTGAAGGCCGTGAAGAGTCTTACAAACCCGGGACCGAATGAGCTTGAACCCTGGGCTGATATGCAAAGCCGCTGGTGCATTCGCCATCTGGGGGCAAATTTCTACAGGCAGTTCAGAAACAAACGCCTTATGAATCTCTTCAAGTGGCTATGCAAACAGAATCAGTAGAAGAAGTTCTACAAATTGTGGGCTAAGCTTGATGAATTCACTAAAACAGAGTTAACTTAGGAAGAAAGCCACGGCAATTGCAGTAGCAGCGGATGAGGAGCCGATAGGACTGTGCGCTCTACCTGATATTGACCCCCCTCGGTGTTAAGAGGAAGAAGAGTGGACGAATCAAGACCTTCTTTGAGTGGATCGAGAATGAACCGAATGAGAGATGGTCCTTGCTCTTTGACACTTACGGTGCGAGATATGGTATCATGACTACCAACCTGGCGGAGGTGTACAATTGGATACTTCGCGGACAACGTGGTTTACCCTTAGTTGCTATAGTCGAGAGCATACATCATGGCACAATTCGGTACTTCTAAGAGAGGTATCAGACAGCTGCATTGCACATGACCACCTACACTGAAACTCCTTTCAGCGCGACTGTCATGCAATACATGGAGCAAAAGATAGCAAAGGGGAAGATGCACACCGTCATAAGGATTGGCAACCTGCAACATAGGTACGAAGTTCGGCTACGGGATAAGACAGGTTTTGGAACCGCAAATGAGGTTCGGACGTTCGAGGTTACTTTCGGGTGTGAAGAAATTCTAACCTGTAGCTGCACATGCAATAAGCCTTTTCTTCTACACAAGCCGTGCTCGCATGTGCTAGCCGCATGTGGGCTAATTGGTATGAACTCTTCCTCTTTCATGTCACCATTTTATTTCAAGGAGTCCGTCCTTGCAACATGGAGCGGTGAAATTATTGGATTCTGTGTTGTCGACAACTTCAGCACAGTAGAAGAGGATCAAAGGGAATACATACCGCACTGGAGCCTACTTCATGACAACAAGGGGCAGCGTAGAGTTCGTCGAATTCGCAACGACATGGATGTGTCAGAGGTTGGGGGCCCCACAAGGCTGTGCTTGCATTGTGCTGCTTATGGCCATCGGAAGAAACATTGTCCTAAGTTAAAGGACCAAGCGGGAGGTGATCCAACGGCAAGTACATCGGCAATCCCTTCTACTGGGACTGGACGAGAGCGTGGACAACATGCCTTCGCAGAGTGAGAACAACGCTTCGTCCTGTTACGTCCTGAATAATGATTTGTACTTTTCCAATAATGTTCGAATTGTAGTACTCTGTTTGAATATGACAATGTTTGTAATAATTATAGTGAACTTCTAATATGTGCGTGCTTTCTCTGTTCTATTATGTAATTGAACTTCTATGTTGTAGTCTCGTACTGTGTTCGGAAATGTTTGTAATAATTCTAGTGAACTTCTAATATGTGCATGCTTTGTTCCATTCAATTATGTACTTCAATTTTTTTTCTTGTACCGTATTCAACCATTGATATGCAGTACTGCTTGACATGTGCTACGTGTTATCATCCTGCAACAGGCTTGCAGGTATGACAGACTTCGAGTTGCTCGATGCGCAGGTCGACAGTAAGCACCGAGCGAAGAACATTGCCAGCGTCGACTTCAGCCCTGGTTTTCAGGACCCGTACCCCCGTGTGGCGTTGAGGATTCACCCAGCGCGGATCAACAGGTACATCTATGCGAGACCCCATGTAAGCAAGTCATTTTCTTATTTAATATGCGTTCAATTTTACAGGTTGGAGTGGGCGGGTCTACTCTCGCTGGCACGGATGGTGAAGGGCACAGACGAGGACTACCAGCTCCTCGGTGAGGACGAGAAACCTCACGACATGGAGGTCAGGTCTAGACGGTTTCCTTTCGACAGCGCTTTGTTGACGTGCCTCGTCGATCGATGGAGGCCGGAGACTCATACCTTCCACTTTCATTGGGGAGAGATGGCCCCGACGCTGCAGGACGTGTCCTACCTGCTAGGTCTCCTGATCGCGGGGACAGCGGTTGGATCTTTGGAGGCTTCACCCACCTGGCGAGTAGATCTCGTGCAGTGCTTCGTAGGTGTTCGTCCCCACGACGATCCCCTGCCTCCTATAGACGAGCACCAGAAACACGGCCCAAAGTGGGCGTGGTACCGGCGGTTCGAGGTAAGTGCGAACAACATACCTCGGTCGTACATTTGTTTTCTAAAGTTGTAACCAAATGAGCATTTCGTGCAGCTAGCAGAGCTTGGTTGGCCTGGTGAGTACTTGACGAACCACCAGGGTACTCGTTCGTTGGAGGTGTACATCATGTGGCTTTTCGGCTACGTGATGTTCACGAACTCTCACGGCGACACGGTCGATGCGCGTCACATCGAGATTGCGAGACAGATAGCGGACGCGCAGGACCCCAGCGATGTCCCACCCAGGAGTTGGGGATCGGCCGTTCTTTCGGCCACTACGCGCGCGCTGTGTGATGCCTGCACGAGGACTACGAAGAAGCCGTCGTTGCTGGGCTGCCCCCTTCTGCTGCAGGTTAGTTGTTCGTATTAGTATGTTATGAATGTTACACAATCTATTAGCATCATTACATTACGTACTTTGCAGGTTAATTCTAAGCAGTAGTATGTTATGAATATTGCACAATATGTTTGCGTCATTACATTATGTACCTTGCAAGTTTGGTCGTACGAGCGTTTCCCTATAGGGAGACCATTTGTGAATGCGGACAAGCCTTACAGAGTTGAGTTGTACCACAACAACCCACTCGGGGGGACCTACTTTCGGTTCGCTGTGGACACGGCGTCGGGTAAGTTCGTGCATATGACCGTACGTACTTTTGCTATGTCAATTTGATGGTTGCAACTTACATACTCTTGCTCTCATTCTACAGCCACAGTTCGTGTCCGCACAGCTCAGAAACTGCTACCTCGTGTTCACGGAGCAGTTCGACTTCTTGCCTCCCGAGAAGGTCACGTCCACTGTGCACTAGGGACGATGCATACTGGATGACAAGGAAGAAGTTAGTCTTCGACATCTTCGTTGAAGACTACGCTGTGCATCGTGTGATGCGACAGTTTGGCCTACACCAGGACGGACCACCGGCACACGCAGTTTCTCTAGATCGTGCCACGCATGAGTATATCCAATTTATCTTCTATTTATGGAATCAACAAAATTGCGTACATATCTTCAACTTTCAAAATTTGTAATTTTGCAGGTGGTCTCGTAGAGGGGGGTCTGTTAGGGCACAGGAGTGGACACAGCTCCTGCACCCTTACATTCAGGCTTGGGGGGCGGCTACGACAGATTGTTGGGAGGAGTCTAGAGCCTTCGACCTTCAGGCCTATCGGGCTTACCTCTAGTGGTATGTCACTCGAACTCGCATTTATCTTCTGCTACGCATGGAGCGTGAGGAGATCCAGCCAGCATGGACCACAGATTTGTACCCACTAGACAGTGCACGTCTGAGGGCCAATGCGGTACGTTCTACGATGTGTTTGAAAATATATGTTAAATTACTTTTTTTCCTTTCTAACAACATCTTACGTACGTGCAGACTAAGGTGGCACGTGAGCTTCACGACCACATCACGACCAAACTAGCGAGATCGAGGACAAGAGAGGACTCTACTGCGTGGTCTCGTGCGGAGGAGCTCTGCCGTAGTTTGCTCAGCGCTCTTTCCTGCACACAGGCGTCAGATGTGGACGACCCGCAGAGAGGACGTGGACCACACCACCCTCAAAGGCCGTCTGCGATGCAGACTACTCCCCCAGCTCCTTCACAGGCCGGTGGGTCGTCCTGGTAGGCCCCACAGCAAGAGGTCAGGCATCTGTTTCCTTGGGACATGCCGTCGAGCTCTCAGCGCACACCTACATAGTTTCCGTCCATGATCCCCACACGGGGTACGTAACATTTTCCTGCTTCCGTAATAGAATCAACATGTTTGGACACGGTCATGACCTATTGTCTTCCACAGGTTTTGTTCCCTTGTCACAAGGAGGAGGAGGTTCGGACAGCCCGTTTCAATACTTCATGAACACTCAGTTCGACCCCGCCGACAGTTCTACGTTAGGAGGGGGTATCCTACCCCGTCTTCACCGCCGCCACCCACGCAGGACACCCAGCCTACCGCCTCTCAGCCTGAGGAGCCCTTACACGGTAGGGGCCGTCGTACAATTGTTCCGCCGGGACAGTTGACGTACTCGGACTTCTGCACGGAGAAAGGACACAGAGATGAGAGAGAGTAGTAAGAAGGGGTGGTCGGGTAGATCAATGTTTAGTAGTAGGTCATGGAGGAGAGAAAAATGAAGAAGATAAATGAGAGAAAAATGAAGAAGATAAAGGATGAGAAAATAAGAGATAAGCAGTGTATAAAATAGTCGTGGTAAAAAGCTCGTGAACAAAGATAACACAGATGGACGGCGTGATTAGCGTCCGACCGAACGTATATTCATTGTCCGAGCATAATCGTTTCCCCTGACTAAACACTAGATTTACTTTTTAAAGCCAAGTTGTTCCGAGTTGCATCAATTCGTGGCCTCCAGAAAAAAAATACGCTGAAAATTACAAATACATCTGCCACGGCACGGGTACCCGCCACGGCACACGTGACGAGTAACCGCTGCTACGGCCACACGCGCGCGCGCACGCACACACACGAACAGCAGAATCACCAGCACGAGCGGCGGCATGGCGAGCGGCAAGCCGAAGCCGGATGACAACTACTCCTCCGACGGCGGTGGCGACACCACCGACGTCGACTCCTACGACGAGTCCCCGCAGCCGCCGCGGAGGGGACCCCGCGCGAACCCCATTCTGACGCGCCTCTCCGTGTCGCGGAACCCGAGCCCGCTCGCCGCCCCCACCGCGGCCCCCGGCGTCTGCCTCCTCCGCTTCGCCTCGGAGTCGGCCGCCGGGTCCCTCGTCGGCGCCGTCGTCGGATACGGTAACTCCGCCGTCTCCCTCCGCCTCCTCCTCGTTCGGGTCGACTGCCGCGTTAGGGTTAGGGCTCCGCGATCTGTGGTCCTAGCTGGCTCCATTTCTAGGCCTCTCGTGATTCAATGCGGTTTTAGACGGGGCGGGATATGATTAGATTCCATTCAGTTCGCGGCGTATTTAGTGGTGTGAGGTATTAGCAGTGGTTCGCATGAACAGTGTTGTTGATCCTGCAGCATTATTGTACAGCTTCACTGCGAACCTGACTCCAATCGGTTATGTGTTTGTCTAAACTGCAGTATTCAGTGTGTACAATTGAGCTCTTAGTGATTGTCCACACGGTCTATATTCCATATTAGTGTCATTTCTAAGGCGGTTGTTTATGGTTTCTTTTTGTTAGATTGGTACTGTATTGTCCCAGTTTTTTAGAAGACATTGAGAAGATTAGGCTCAATTGAGAGACGTATAGTGCGCTGTTTGGGTTTGATGCATTTGAGTATAAGAATTTGTTCTGGATAGGTGAACTTCTAGCAATTTTGTTGAATTTGCGTGACACTGACACCAAGGGTTATGGAGGAGATGATTGATTGCTTTCAGTAAAGTTAACTGCAAGTGTTTATTCCTCACGAAAAATCATGTGCTTATCAAATTCATTGTGCTAACACCGGGAATGAAAATTCGGTTTAGAATGGTAGAATTTTCTTAGAAATGTTGGTAGAGAACGTTTTCTTTTGCTCCATTTACTTGATTTTAGGACTGACCACATACGGACATACCCATCTCGAAGCTTTAGTGTGTGTTTATTCCTCGCAAAAAATCATGTGCTTATCGGATCCATTGTGCTAACGCTGGGAAATGAAAATTTTGGAAATGAAACATGTGTGGATTTTCTCAGGAATGTCGTTAAAAACATTTTTTTGGGCTCTGTTTACTTGATTTAAGGTCTTACCACATACAGACATACCCATATGGAAGCTGTAGTGTGTGCTCTGTGCTGCCTTCATAAAACTAGTTAAGGACTAAGAAGTAAAGTAAAAGCAACTAACAAGAAGGATTCACACACCTAGTTCCCTACTTGGCTGCTAATCTGTTATCATGGTTTGAGCACAGAAGTAGGTTCACTTACACAGCTCATTTGAGAATACAGTATTTGGGTCTTGTGTCATCCATATGGAGTTTATGGATGCTCAAAATCCAAATAACTTCAAATCTGTGTTTCACCTAGACATATGGGATTAATTGTTAGATTGGATGCACCGAATATGGCTACCTTATGCAGATCATTTTTAGTAAAGGAGGCCTGCAGGGAGTTTGGGAGCATCTGTTATACTATTAGGTTACTTGACATACATGGAGACTTGATTACTGGTCTAATCATTGCATAAATAAACCTCTACCTCACTTGTGCTCTCCACCACATGGGCAGCCAGGCTGATGGCCCAATGGGCCAACGAAATGCCACCTTAATTTGCAGATTACAAAAAAAGAATCTAAAATAGAGCTTGAAGACAATTTTCATTCCCTTGACCTACACCATGGTCATTACCTCCTTGAATGTAACTTTCAACGTAGACTGGTTATGGAATATGGTAGTGGATCATGGATTTTAAGGTTAACATTCCTGGTGCTTATGACAAATTATTTCAATCATGTAATTCTATCTGCCAATTGAAAATAGTTCAGCTTTGTATGTTCATTGTGCACAATATTTTTGTTTGACTTGTCTTGTGTCGGCTGTGCTGCTGTGTTTCACCCTTTTGGTCAAAACACAAATATTATTTCCTTGTGATGTTAAAGATATCACAGGGCCTAGCTCCAACTAGCTCTTTCTGGTAACTTTTCAGGAAAAGGTTTGGTTACTACGAAGGGGTTTAAAGGCTCATTTGCTGATGCTGTGTCTTCTGCTAAGGTGTGATGATACCCATTTCATGTTTGGATACCCATGTTCATTTCATTTGCGATAGATGTTTATCTGTTCACACTTATCATGTTGAGAATTTTGTCTTGCTCTAGATATTTGCTGTTCTTGCTGGTGTTCAAAGTTTGGTTTCTTGCTCTTTGAGAAAGCTACGTGGAAAAGATGACGGTCTGTCTTCATCTATATTTTGCTCATTTCTGCCTTCACCCAAAAAAAACAATGTATATTTTGCTTTTTTCTTTTCGTATCCTTAGGCTGTAATAAAATACAAGGTTGACCATTGACTTGTGAATCTTTTATCTCCAGTTATCAATGCAGGAGTTGCAGGCTGTTGCACTGGCCTTGCTCTGAGTTTTCCAGGTAAAGTTACAGCAAACAATGCAGTTAATAGCTGTGAACTATTCAAATTTACACCTTGTTCCTGGATACCCTGCCAAAGACTAGGATTATATTATATAAACAAGAGTATTGTTGAGTTATGGACTAGGAGATACTTGTTCTTACCAATTTTGACATTTTTCATTGATGATAAGTGGAAAACACGTCATTTAATGTATATTTAAAGATAAAGTGAGACTGATGTGCCTGTAGGTTATTTTGATAAAAACCTTACCTCGCCGGGAACCCCAGTATTGGCTGCAAACTTGTGCTAGTGTCATGGTGGATTCTGAACATGGAATGGTTTAGAGCACATGCGGCCCTATAGGTTGTGATTAGAAGTCTGGCATTAGTTACAAGTTTTACTCTTATCAGGCTTAACAATTGTTCATTTTGAAATTTCCTTCAGTTGCTCCTGCAATCTGTTGTGGTTTATCGCCTATTTTATTGTTAATGGTTCCTGAATTAGTTTGGTGTTGATGGCATACATGAAATATTTGCTTTACTTATACAGTTTTACTGTCATATATTTTTATTTTGTTTTCTTGGTTTGATTTTTCCCTTCAGATCCATTTGCGTGCACACGGTGCTTGCATGGAGATTAACTGCTGTATACTTGTAATGATTGCACACATATTTCTGCAGTTGGTTGGTCATTTAAGTTTACTTTTTTCATGGGTGGGTGGCTGAAGTTGCAAAACTGAGAAGTGCCTCACCAATTGTTGTTGAGAATACACCTTTTCTGTGACAAATGGCCCCTAGTTTGCATGATATCATTATTTCTTACAGTGACATTTGTTTTTTTTTCCTTTTCAGGAGTTAGTGACTGTTTTCTCTTCTATAAAAAATAAATTAAGGTGCTCATAGTTTTGTATCTATTGATCAGCTCACAGTCCCTTATGTTCTGCTCTTTTGTTGCAGGTGCACCGCAAACTTTGATTCAGAGCTGTCTGGCGTTTGGAACTTTCTCGTACATCATAGAAAAGCTCAATAGACAGCAAACTGCACTAGCACTCCCATCTGCCGGCTCGAAGAACCTGAAGGCTGGACAGTGTGTTCTTCCTCCCTTCACACTTCCTACTCCGCGCGATGCGATGGAAGGATTCTCTTCCTTTCAAAACTTTTTGTCAAAATTCCGAGAAAACTGAATTACCTCAAGGCTTGGTGTTAGCTTCATCTGTTACTTACTTTGGGTTGTGTCCATGTAAATGCATCGATCTGAGCTTTTTGTTTCCCGTTTATTGTATCACGAAGGACATCACGAAGGACGATCATTCTACCCTGTTGTTGAACAGTTTTGCAAATTATCCTCTGTAAGGAAAGCATCTTAGCTTGTGTTCAACCGTAATATGCACCTGATGAATGATTTTGTACAACCTGGATAACAGGTATTCTGAACCTTGTGATACCCAGGTTTCAGGACCCATATGTTAGTCCGTGCCAGTGAGCCCTTGTGTATGTAGCAGAAATTCGGCATGATCTCATCAGGTCTCAGCGTGGATACGAGATAAAACCAGACTGGTAATCTCCAAGGATTGTCTCAATAAAAAGCTTCAAATTCAAACAGCAATTCCTGCTATGCAAAATCTTGTATCCTTCATACAGAGTACAGAAAGAGAGGAAGTTCACAGTTCTTGCCACACATAACTCGCGAAGCTCTTAACGAGCACAACAGAGAAGATCTGCCTCACCATTCGTGTGCCTACATACGTATTCAGAACATAATGAATTGGCAGTTCCCCTATGGACTGAATTTCACATGAGCTGTCAATCTCTCTTCACTCGGTCCCTCGCTGCTCTGGCGGAGCTTGAGCGCTCTGACTGCGAGAACATGATAAATACATGCATAATGGTGGTCACCAGCGCCAATCCAGCAGTAAAGAGGATGACTCCTTTCCATGTCGACAAGAGTTGGGTCCAGTGTAAGAATCTATGGGCACCATATAGGAGGAGAGATGACCAAGACAGAACCACCTGATCCAACAGCATCAATATAAGTGAGCTGCAAGAATAAGCTGAGTTTTGTAGATGGTAATGGGAGTTTTTTTAAGGGCATGAGCATATATCCTTTGATCAAGAGAATTAATCCTCACATGTTGTAGACAGTGGCAATAAGGAATGCCCAGTTCTATAACAAATAAGTGTCACATGATCGTATTGATTATTGAGCATATTGCCACTTTATTCTATTCAAAGAAGGTATTAGTCTGATTTTGTACAAGTACCACTAGTTTGATAACAAGTGTCACATGATCATATGAACATATTGCTACCTTTTCTATTGGGAGAAGGCATTAGTTGGGTACTTCAAGGTGCTAGTGGATCTATGACCTTAAGGGCAGCTGTGGCTGTACCTTTACTATTTTAATTACTTAACAACTAATAGTTAACACTATTGCATAATGTGGTGTCTTAGTTAGGGTCTTACCACCAAAGATTTCACTGGACGACCAATTGGTCTAATTTCCTCATCAAAAGTACCAGTTGCTATATGCCTGTCCAATAATGCGTCCTGTCATAGAGGAAAAAAAAGATTAGTGATGAACAAATCAGCCAATTCATGGAGCATTTCAAGTACAATGTGTTGTATGATCATAGTTTCATAAAGTAATTATTAGTAGTTCCATACCTTTGCTACAAAGATGTCTTTGCACCATTTTGAAACATCCTCATCTGAGTTAGGCATATCACTCATGGCATGGCGTTTTATGCGGACATGAACCTACAATGACAACAGTGGAGCCTTAAATATGATTGACATACCAAAGGTATCAAATAAAAGTTTTTGAGCTAAGAAATGACGATTCAAATATATTTTTTAATTTCAAATCTTTTCAAGAACTTTAGCGGCTTGAATTTAGCTAGTAAAAAGTTAGAATACTTACAACTGATGATTGTCCCTGAAGGATACGCAGCATTGTTGGTTGAGGTGAATCTTCAGGAATAGTCACTGTTGTATCATAGATAGCTGGGACAAAATCACGCATAATACTTACAGCTGATACAAATCCCTGAGATTGTACACATGAAAAAGCGTCGTTAGTACAACAACACTTTGAAGATAAACGAAGTAAAAACATGGAGATAACATTTGCACAAAAAGTATAATTCATCACAGCGTATCTAAGAATTTTATATTCTTCACAAGCAACATTATAAAAATTGTACAGCATTAGACAAGGTAAACAGCGAAGCTTAGGACAGATTTGACATCTAATGTACAAACTTAGTATTCTACAGAGTGGCATTTCAGCTAGGAAACAGCAAAATGAACACCTTTGTTCGTGGAATCAGCACATTTCTAGGGGTTGGCAAACCCTGTGAGATTGCATATTCTTGAGCTGCTAAAAGTTTTGCTGGAGTAAATCGTGTGCCCTCAACAAAAAGGGCAAGCCAAAATGATCTGGGGAAGTCCTTCAACCTTTGGAGACCCCACTGTGTTTAAGAGCATAAAGATCATTAATTTACTAATAAACCATAAGGCATTGTAGTATTAGACTATTAAGTAAGGTGGAAAATACTTTAAGTGTTTTTTCATCCTTTGCCCAGCTTCTCTCCAAAAAGAGGTATTCTGCAAACCACATGGACCAACCAATAACCTGCAATAGTTTATCAGAATAAGACATGATAAATGAATGCAGATTTTCTACAACTAGTTGCAGATGGAGGCCATTCTAGAAAATGCATCTCGACGTTTCCCATTTTTTGGGAGAAAATCATGAATGTACAACATGCTCTACATTGGAAGGCATGGTAAGATAATCTGTAACATACTAATGCTATATGGATCATAGAGATCTTGGCAGTCTGATGCATAGAGCTATTATTACATCTGTGCCTTCATCTCCAGCCTTAGTTCTTCAGTGCTTTTAAGATTAATTAAGTGCATGATCCTACTACTACTTCACTATTGTGAGTTCCAGCCAAAAATAGTATTCGTTTCAGTTTTATTCTGTTTTATTTTCAAATTTATGTGGTAATTCTGGCTTGAGAAGTTCTAGCCTATCTTTCAAAAAGAACAAGTTAAGCTTATACACCGTTGTCACTCAAGTATGACTGAAGTTGTATCATCAGAGTCAACTTGTATGTTGGACAAATCAACTCTCAGGCTCTCAGCCAACCCTTGCTTACCACGCTGAATTGGCCTGTGCCTGTTTGCTGATGCTCTTAAGTTTACTATGAAAAACTATATAGCATATCCTGCAATTTTGGTCAGTCTTCTTAGATACTATTTTGTTGGTTAGGACTTTGGCAACAGAGATGGTCTCTTCTCAAAGTCTTAAATACTACTTGTTGGTTGGGACTTAGTAGTAGGGAAGAACTTTTAGCTATTTATGCGATATCATTCTTTTGCACCACAAGGCCATAATACAATAGTAGTATAGCGCATAATTTTAGTGCAAATCTATATTTGCCTAATCTCATTTGATTCATTTGCCTTGCTTACTTGTTTCAAGGTAACTTTGCAGCACATATATTAGCTTGAAATGGAACTATGAGTAATGTTGAGCTAAGATATGAGATGCTATGTCATGATAGAAATGTATGGGCTAACTTACTGGAAGGAATTTTGAAGATCTCTTCATGATAGCTATTGCGCTTCCAAGACATCCTGAACGCTGATCACCAAATCACGGGCAACTCTCACCATAATGTATTTAGCAGCAAAATTGCTAGTTAAAAAAAAATCTTTACATAGAAGGTGATAAGAACCTGTGCTAAAATCCATCCGACCAGCCAATCGATGTCACTCCGATGATTTGATATGAGAAGTGCATGCTCTTTGCCTGTAGAATTCTTCAGATAAGGCCGTATTCAAAACCCATCCTTTTGCAAATATGGTCTTTCGTGGATAATGAAATAACATCAATTCCCACATGGAAATATTGGAATTAACTCCTTACCCATTAGTTCATAAGTTTCTGAATCTGCATGCAGTTGTATCTGCAAAATGTGCATGGATTTATTGAGATCAGGGAATTATAAAGATGTGAAAACAATTATTATTAGATTTGCAAACAAGCACTTAAAACGTGTTTACTCAAATTCTTATGGAAATTTAAGTACAAGAAAATCTTGCATTGTATTTGGATTGCCAAGCAGGTAAGCACTTAAATTGCTACTGTTGAGAAAACAAACTATGAGATTGAGTGACTGTGTGTTTTGATCGGCGATTGGCGATGTTTGATCATACAGATAACTTCCTTCTTGTTCTAGTGCTATAGTTCTGAGGAAAAACATCATAATTCAAATAATTTATATCTATAAGACCAAATGACAATCCAGCAGTGCCAGTTCCATTTCATGCCACCATTTGGTCAAATCTCTACATATTGTTGTAATTAAAGTTCTTGTAGAAAGTAGGGTCCATTCTGAGTATAAAAAGCATGTATTATGAACATTCTTAACCTGCTTATACACCACACTCTTATCACCCTCTCTTTTGAAGTTGATATAATATGCTCTCATAAAAAATGGTTAAAAAGAACGACTGTTCAGGTTGATCTTATGTATGCGAAGTTAACATCATAACTGAAAACAAATGAGACAGAGCACCTCAGATGGCATCACAAATTTCAATCGACTCAACAAGATGGCTGATTCAGCATTTAGACTTTTGGCCGCTTTCAAAAAGCATGTTGACTTTAATCATCTGGTATATGTTTACCAGTCTTGGTCTTGATGGTGATCAACCTACCAAAACACTCAACATTCCTTTTTATCCAAAAGGTGTTGCAAATTGCTAGTTGTGACATCATGCTAGATTTTATTGCAGATCATCTAAAGGCATACTATCTAACTTAAGACAAGTAATTAAAAAGCGCATTCACTACTATAGAAAGGGTCATATAGGACCCCTAATCACAGGCAGTTCACTATAAACCGTCTGTGATAGGACTTTTCACAGGTGGTTTTTAGAACTGATATCACAGACAGTTTTTAAAAAAACACCTATAATAACCTATTCATCGCAGGCGGTTTAAAAAAAAGGTCTACGATGTCATCACAAGCGGTTTTAGATAACTATAATTGATCCAGACCAGCCCATTTGACCCGTTTTCCTTAGAACTACCCCAACTGGCCCATTTAGGCCAATTAAACAAAATGTCCCAGCACCAAAACCCTATATTGTCCCAATCCCCTTCTCTCCTAATCAAGCGATGACGCTAACCCTAAGTCTTCTTCTCCCGATCCCCTAACCCTAACACCACCCAAGCCAAATTCACCCCATTCCCCTTCTCCCTTCACACTAGCTCCTGCCTCGGTTCTCCTACTTCTCCCTCTATGATCCAACGTCCCCACCATTCCCCTCCTCCCTCTGTGATCCTCCTCGTATCGCTCAAATCCATCGGCCCCACCGCCGGATCCACCGCCCTGCCGAGCCCCACGGATAGATTAGTCGCCGCCATCACTGGATCCGCCACCTCGCCGAGCTCCATGGACAGATCTGCCACCGCTAGATCTGCCTGCACGCCTCGGATCTCGGCTGCTTGGCGTGGCAAGAGTCTGGCGCCGGATTCGCCTGTACGCCTCGGACCCGGAAGCATGGAGCCGGTTGTGGAGACCCCGCCCTCGACGCGGCCGAATTTGTGTGCCTCCGCCCTCGACGCAGCTCGCCGTGGTGGTCACCACCGATGTTGCCGCGGCCGGATCCGTTCGCCGGCCTTCTGCTCATGTGTGATGACAGGAGCGGCTCGCCAGCCAGTGGGCCCGCTGATCGCAGTGCTCGGTAGAGCAGGGGCAGCACATATTTCTTTTTCTTTTAATTTTTTTTGCAATTGAAAATAGTATCACGTACGGTTCTCAAGCAACAGCCTGTGATAAGAAATGGTCGTCACAGCCCCCTTATCTACAGACAGCTCACAAAACCGCTTAAAAAGTGAACAAGAGAGGCCTTATAGCCCAAGTGAAGAAGCATACGAATATTATACTCGAATCAAACTTTACATTTTGCTAGGCGAAATGCATTAATGGTGTATAAAGAAGACAAAGAATTGCCTTTCTTTTGCTCCAATATTATACCTTAACACCTGCCCACCAATCCACAAGCCAGATCAGCTGAAGCCACAGCAGCTCAGCCAAGAATACGTTGACCCGCCGGTACAAATTCTTCGAGAAGGGCCTTATGGACAAGAACAAGACAGCCTGTAATGTTTTGTAAATATAGTAAGAGAACAAGAACAGAATAGTGATAATTCCAGTGAGCAATTAATGGATGAAAGAAGCAAATTTTGCTAATTTGAGGCCATAAATCGAACAATCTACCAAATTAAGCAGCTAAAGTGAAACTGATGGCACCAGATCGGACTGCAAGACACGAACAAAACATACTTGATCCAAGCAAGTGAAGAAGCCACCGACGCGCACGACAAAATCACCAATGCGCAATTACATAAACCACTAATTTATTAAAAGCAGACATTTACACACACACAAAAAAAATCAAATCTTCGCGTACGAACTTCTCCAGATCACCACACAATACCCTAAAAAGGTCACAAAAAACACAAGAAAAGATTGCTTGGACCGGGGCGTGCGAAGTTACCTGGACGGTGTTGACGATGAGGCCGGAGAGGAGGAAGAGGAGGCCGAGCGGGAGAAGGACGAGCACGAGGGGAATCGCCATGGCCGCCGCCGCTGCCATCGCGTCTCCTCTCTTGGTCGCTCCGTCTCGGGATTACGGGAAAAGCGCGGGGTTAAGTGGAAAAGATGCTTCGCGGTCCGGCGATGAACACAAAGCGAACGCGGATTTTCATTTTCTGCAGGGGGCTAGGTGAAAGAAAGGGGAAAACCTTAAATTTTCCCAGCAGTACAGAACACGGACAATTCGTAACGCATGCCACATTCTCTTTCCTAACGTGTGTCTGGTGTCCAAGAGTACAAAAATAAAAATAGAGAGCCAATTTTTTTGCCAAGGTTTTGATCGTCCATGTTTGATTAACACTGATACTCTGGTCTCATGAACCAATAATGGTTCTTTATTTCAGTGTCTTGTATATGGGTACATGATATCGTAACTTGTGTACCATGTGCTCTATGAATAGATGAACCAATTCTCTCAACCTTTTGTTCTTCTCTGTCCCGAACATCTATTCATCTCTTCCTAGTCTAATTGGTCATTTTTCTTCTTTCAAATTGTTATGTCCTCATCAGGGGTAATAACAGTTGGTACCAGAGCCATTCTGATCAGCTGAAGATATCTCGATCGTACGATGATTCTAAGCTGAAAATTATCGATGGCTCTCGGGCTTGATCTGGCATGATTTCTGATCTAAGTTAGTTGATTTGGAGGAGCAGGTCGCCACGGCACCATCAAAGACCATGTATGTCTCGAAGCATGAGAAGTGGGCAGCCGTAGGTGATAGTTTATAGGCCAAGGTTGAGCTATTGAACGCCACCGCCGGCCGCATATTCGGGTTGCCATCATCTTCGCTAAAGTGTGCTACCCCATTGTCTACTATGCCATGGCTTCCCCTCTATCGATGACCACCACGGCGGGCGCCTAGAAGGTGTTCCACAAATGCCTAGTTGTTAGGACACGGAGACTAGAGGCATTCTTCAAACCATTGTGAACTATGTGTTATGTACTGCTCCCTCGTTCTAAAATGTAAGGTATATTTTGTTTGGTTAAGACAAGAGTTTGACTAACAATTACTCTATTAGTATGTGGTTTATGTGACATAAAATTAATATCATTAGATTTATATTCAAAAGTACCTACTTATGATTGTGACTTTGTATCATATAAATTAATCACATATTAATAGAGTAATTTTTAGTGAAAGTCTTGTCTTAACCAAATAAAATATGCTTTACATTTTAAAACGGAAGGAGTATAACCGAAGAGGTGCTCCAAGAAATGGCTGGTGCATTTGGACCAGTGGAGAAGGTGGTCGTGTATGAGATGAGAGATTGTGTGGAGGCTCTCGTCACCTTTCCATCATGTCATGACGCGGCATGAGCTCGGCAAGACGTTCATGGACGATGCATGTAGGATAATTGCTACTGAATGGACATCCAATAGGTGCTACCGAACCCCACTGTTAGCGCGATGGAGGTGCCCACCGTGTGTTGGATGCTGCAACTCGGCCTTGATATGAGCATGCCGACGGATGTGGCCTCTAGGTGGTCATCGCCGCGCCCCAGCCATGATGTTGCCGGACTGACGAGTGTGTCTGACCCCATTGTGACGGTCAACCACCCGACCACCTTCACGACTTTCGCCACCTCTTCGATCGTCGACATCACTCAATTCGTGCAAGTGAAGGAGTAACCCAGTTCACTCAAGGTATCGATGGAACGCCTTAGAAGACGAGTGAAGCGCGGTTTCACTGCGTCATCAAGTGGGTGTCACGGGTGCGTATCACCCGTCTCTCTGTTAGCTGGACTCCGAGGAGCAAGCTAGCACCGCAACTCAATGGCTTCGTCACCGACCCCGGTGTCTCGCGTCCTCCGAAGCAGTCGGGTTCGGTTCAAGAACCACAAGAACTAGCTCTACCACCACCGTGGCCCTCCTTGCCCGTTCCGCCGTTAGATTCCAACCATCGAGCGCATCCCGACAGTCAGAACCTCACATTCAACTAACACCTTCTTCACCACTTACACTCGTGTCATTGGTGCTACCACGAGCTTCGGAGTCTTGTATTCACCGGACATGGGAACAAAACATGCTGGCTATTTGGGGGCGTCTTGGTACGGGCTAGGGTGCGTCTGCAACTTCATCCTTATTGTTCCTACCGATATGTTTCAGGAACTACAGCCCCCCATGGCCATATCCTTCTCAAGTCCACGGTATAGGTAACTGAGCTGAACCTTGCCATGTACCTTGGCCATCAGTTTGGTGCGTGAGATGTATTCGATGCAGATGGGTGCATGTGTTCGAGGAACTATCATCATGGGATCCACTGAAGTGCCTTCAGTCCTTGGGAGTAAGGAATGGAGAGTGCTCCAGAAGTTCTAGATAAGGTAATGTGTGTCATGGATGTGCAATGGCTTTAGCCCAGTGAGACATGCGGGGCTACATGAGATGTGCAAGGGACGATGGTGGCACCCTCCGGAGTTTATTACCCATCATGCGATTACATAGGTACCATCCTGGAGAAGAGGTGGTTTCAATCCAGGAAAGTCAAGACTGGCAGGTCCTTATCGTGCATTTGATGACCTGCCACAGATGAGGAGTAAGAATTCCTTTTTAAAAATAGAGGTATCACATCGGTTGATACATGCACATCATCATTATTTTTTTTATTAAATGAGTATATATAAGAGTTTAATGTTTCACATAGGAAAAGAGTAGCGATAAACTTAGACGATACAAGACATCAAGCATCTCAAAGCCTATTGCTAATCAAACAGTCTGTTATTAAGCCGTCATCCATATTCGGTAAAAAGGTATCGTGCGACCATCTCTAAACGGTAGCATTTAGTAGCTGAAGCATTGCGCATCTCATCAAGGACCATCTACAAAGCTAATTGGTGGGCATATGAATTATCTACAAAACGTTGATAACTGTCTTGTTGTAAAAAACTATATCATTGTGGTATAGCCAAAGTAACCAACATGGAGCACAAACACCCACTAAAATCTGCGCCCATAACTTTCGTCCCATTCTAAATAACTAGTTTCGAAACATATTAGAAATTTTTTAGAGGAGGGGGAAAGGGTGAGGAAGGTTGGAAGCTTCGTAAAATGTGCGCCACACTAACTAGATGAGCAAATTTACAAGCTTTGTAAATTGAATACTACTCATCACAAAAACGACACCTTGTGCTGTCCTTCCAATTTAGCGTTTTAGCCCTAGATGTTTATCTATCCAATTTAGCGCTTTAGTCCTAGAAGATTATCTATATGGGATAGGATGATTTGTAAAGAAATACGTCGGGATCCAGGGGCTTACAACCAATTGATAAGTTAGGTGGTGTGACCCGCGCAGCATGGTGACATGATGCTTATTTCTGGTCAGTAAAACATGGCCATTGCATTCTCAGACAAAAGCTTACATATTGCCGGGAGTACTTGAGCAACGCTACCGTATTCATGCAGTCTTTGTGCGGGTGCAGCATTGAAAGCTTAGATGAATATGCTGAAGAAACTGGAGGGCCATTGTAATTTTTTGTTGAGTAACACAACACTGAATTTATTCAGTTTGTGGGGTTGAGAGATGGTTGTTACCAGGAAATGCACCTCATGGGAGTACTCAGTTCCATCAGAGTGGTTTTATGAACATAATGATGAGATTATTGAGCAATCAGTTATCTGTATACATCGACTGCAGTAATACAACAGGTTTGTGCCTGGATGCTCGAGGTAATGCATGTTTCAACGATTCTCTCTCATCAACTTGCAAGGTTGTCGCACTTTGTGATCGTCCATGCTTGCTGGCAAGAGAGGAAATCAATGCAGTGCTTACGGCTCTCACGATGGACTTGTTTGCTATATGTTTCATGGGGACTACTGATGGATCTACTTGCTATATGGTGTTGGCACATAATCATGGTGACACATTGCATATTATTAGGACGTCTCGATGGCATTCAACCAGATTGATTTTTTAAAGGAAGCTTTATTACTTCCGGAATCAAATTGATTACGTGCAAGTCATATACTCTTTTTTTAATAAGACGTATTTTAATTCTTTAAGATAAAGTTTTAAACAATTATTACTTTATCACATACAATATGTCATTAGATTCACTACTACAGAACATACGACTAGAGCTGGTCTAAAATAGTTTTATCAGCCGGTTTCAGCTCCAGCTATATAGGGACGGTGCTAATAATATGCATTATCTTAGCCGGTTTAAAAACCGACTGAGAAGAAAACACCTCAACCAATTAAGAAACAAAAAACCGATTGAGATAATAGTATAATTTAGATTTCTACCTACCCTAAAATAGAAAATACATTTTATATAACCCAGATATTTCTAAAATTCCCAGATCACATGTCGAGACCCAAAATCTATAACATGGAACCTTAAGGGAAATCACTCGCTAAGTCGAAACATCAACTCTGACCTCAACCCTTGGGCACAAATTCCAAGAGGAATGGAGTGATATGGCTTCGAATAGCCCGAGACGTCAACGCCGAACTTGTTCAAGCAAACTAATGTACAGATTAAGTAGGGTGATATGATCTACTCACTCTTTTCTCACTGAGCCGGAATATCAATCCCTAACTCGTCCCGGCAAATGAATGCTCGACTGGAGTAGGATAATATAGTTCCCAAACTCCCAGTGGAAGAGTTACTTCGCAGGAGTGATTACACCTAACAATTCTTCGATATAGACTTTGAAACCCTATCTGCACCATGTGCTTCAATATTATACATGCAAGGCACATGAGACAGGTGAGAACAAACAAGTATCACAACAGTAACTCTATGACTGAAACTGCAATAATACTAGTTGTTCTCAAAACTTCACAACATATTCACACAAAGAGTTGATTACACAGTGCAAGATTAAAGATGGCTAAGAAGCCGAAAAAGTATGGCCAAAAGAGGCAGCAGAACAAACCAAGCTACCAAATCCTGGGCAAGACCACTGTCTGCTAATGGAATGATTTCCTATGCAAAAAAAAATCAACAGTTGCAAGATGAGTACAAAAATTATACTGCTCAAGACTTACAATGAGAAATTAGTAATAGATGTAATTGGTATCAATGAAGGGGTGATTGTGGACTACTTTGCGAAAAGCCAATTGTCATTTGATAATACCCTTAAGTAGGATGAAATTAATTACCAGATTGCTTTTAAAGGAGATGAGTCGAATCTTCACGATGAACTCTACTGTAGACCGCCGTACACTTAAAACCTCGACTCTTCCTCAACCACATATGAGGAAGCAGTCGCTAACTCCTCGACCTTAGAGTTGGCATGTTTTAGAATAAAGTTATAGTTGTCTAATTCGATGTGGATTCTTATCAAGTTATCCATAATCATGGATACAGCTATTCCAGTAGTTCATACCCTACAAGGGTGTACATCTTTACCTACACGTATCGATCGACTCTTAACACCATTACGATTACACACTTCACATGGTGTGCCGGCAAAGGGTGATCGAACACGACCGTTACAATGCTTTCGACCTTAGGTATGAGCCACCCGTACGGGCCAATCCATGTGCATCAGCCCGGCTGTAACCCTGACATGTTCCCATAAGTTGTGAATCAAGGTACATCCTCAACCCTCGAAGACTGTGTGTCCACACCACCCTTATATTGAGATACTACACCACATCTTTTTTCACTCACATAGCAAACAAAAATGGCAAACTAATGCAACTCATACATTAAGACTAGGTAAATTATTCAGTCGTGGGTGGCCCATTATACCATCCGTGTAGAAGTACGCAAATCTTGGTTTAAAAGGACACCGGGAACCGGTGCTTGTGGAAAAATGAGACAACCCACCATGCTCCTAGTCATGGCCTCTTATCTATCCCAATAATGATTAGTCAAGTTTATTAGTTACTCCCTGGTGAACACTCACCTACCAGTTAACCCATCTGTTCTGTGTTTGCTGTCTGCCATCCAAGAATTTGTGACTTTTACAAGTCTAAGCATGTCTAAGCATAAGTAACCATGTAAGCAGTATAAAAGCTTCATCTATACTACTCTAATTAGGTTGGGGTGGTGGTGGTGTTGATTGGGGTGACAAAGTAAATTCATGCAGAGGATAAGGCTAATACTTAGCGAAAAGTATAAGTTGAACGCATGCAGTAACGAATTTGAAAACAAATAATACTTTACAAGTAGTAGGTGTTTGCAATATGTTCAAAGAGGCTGCTTGCCTTGTTGCTCAGCAATGAGGCCTTACTCTTGTTTGGGAGTAAAAGCTTCGGGACCTTCTAGCTCTATCGTGAAGAAGAGCAAAAACACCAGAAAAAGGGGTGCAATGATGAATATCAAAATATTGAACATCAGCATGATATGAGATATATTCGTGACATAGAGGATTCAAAATAAAGACTAATGCAAGTTGAATCAATTTAATCGGAGTGCGGACGCTCAAGATATCACGATTCGAAGATCTCTGGCTAATCGGGAAACCCTAATTTAAGTTTTTAGCCATTTTACATTTTTCCTAAAATCTAATCATGCATGAAATGACATAATTAGATATTATTTATTTTTGAAATATTTTTATATATTATTTACATTTTTCTGACTTAAATTGGATTTACTATGATTTTTCTAAGATTTAATGACTTTAATACCTTTTTTATATTTCTCAGTAAATAAAAATAATATTAAATCATAATTATTTTTATTACTCATTTCCTAAATAGCCACGGAGCATGACATGTGGGCCCCAAAGTCAACTCTAGTCAAATTGATTCGGGTCTATAACAGGTGGGGCCCACTATTAGAGATTTCTATTTTTTCTCATTTCTATTTAAATTCTGACTGGTGGGGCCCGTGTGTCATGGACAGAAAACTCAAACAATGCATTCAATGCACATTAATCACAGTGATTAATTTCTAACCGAGTATTAATTGCTAATCATTAGAATTAATTAACAACCGTTAGCATTAATTATAGTAATTAGTTACACTAAGTATTGATTAAGTCCTTAATGGTGTCTGGATGGAATTGATTAGTCGACGTTAGCATTAGTTGTGTTGGAACAGTATTAATTAGAGCATTAATACGTAATAAGGACATGGATTAGGACCATTTAATGGCCTGTTGGTCGGGATGGCCGGTAGTTGGTGGGGTTTGGGAGCGGCAGCGAGCGGAAAGGGGGATTGGCGGCCGGGGCTTACCGGTGAGGCATGGTCGGCGACGGGGTGAGCGTGATGATGGGAGGACGCGGCGAGGCAGGCGACTCAGGTGGCGGATAACTCAGGGCTTTGGGGGTGGGCGGCTTTGGCTCCGGTGGCACAGTGAGGCAGAGCAGCTCGGGTGGTCGAGGATGGGGCTTCGGCTTGGGCGGTGTGCGGTCGTTGGCGGCAGGGCTTCGGCCCTTGATAGATGGTGAGGAAGGACCCCAGGGCGGCGCTCCAAGGCAGGCACGGGGCGACGGCACGAGAGCTCTGGTGGCTGCGAACGGCGGGCGAGCAATTGAGGCGGGCGGAAGAGAGAGTGCGGGAGAGAGAACCGAGGAAGAAAGGGAGAGGCGACTGGGTAAGAAAGAAATAAGGGAAGGGGCAGCGCTCGGATGAGGAGGCCAGGGCGTGGGGAATTAAGCAAGAGGTGGTGCTTGGATAAGGGGAGGTCGCCATAGCAGCTGTAGCTTGAGCTGTTCGGTGGCGAGCTGCTAACAGGGTGGCGGTGGGGTGAATAAGGGAGGCATGGGCGGATAAGGAAGAAGGTGCATGATGGGCCAGGATAAGGGAGAAGGGCAAGAAGCGGGCCGGAGGAAAGGAAAACGGGGAATGGGCCTCGGGGAGAAGGCCCATCCGGTGGGGGGTGAGGGTTTATTTTCTTTTTAGTTCTTGTTTTCTGTTTTGTTATTTCTATTTCTGTTTTCTTTCTGTTAATTCCACGTTGATTATTTTAGTTTAACCTTATAAAACTATTCCATCTTAAAGTTTAATTTTCAAGAAATTTTATTCATAGCCTCATAAGAATACATGGATTATTTGGAATAAATTCCAAAGGTACTTTACTTGAAAATTTTAATGACTAGCTTTGAGATTCACATTTAAATCATGATATGAAGTTTAGGGTTTTCCTCTAATCTTTAGAGGTTTTCTCAGCATCTTACAAAGTTCAAAAACTTATTCATTTTCACATTACTATTAGAGATGATATGGCATGCTATGGAAAGATTATGATGCACAACCGTAAAGATGAAAATGGGATGTTACATCACACAATACATATCACATTTCACATCACAATTGACATTCACATTGGGATCATATTTCAAATCGCAATTAAACACAAAGTAGATATATAGAAATTCAAAGTTTAGACCACAATATCCATCACATCTCTTGATGAATTAATAACACATTAAAATGCGACTAAGAAATGAACATCGATCACACTTCACAATAAATAAATTCACAACAACTATCTTAGTCATCGATTCCGTCATGGTAGAACTCGCCGTTTAGATCTATGACAACCATGTCCTCTCGAATCCTGCCTAGGTCCAACTTTGGCAATTCCATCTGTGCAATAGTTCCAACCTGCCGATATGAAGATCATACTAATGCCAAATACAAGAAGATGAATAAAACAAAACCATAATGATATTTTGTATACCTCGGTCACTGCGGCTTTGTTTGCGGCAGCTCGATCCATGAGAAGGTTCATGTGGTGGCCAATATAGAAGACACACAAATTGCTAAATTTGGGTTGCTCATGGCACTAAAAAGATATAGATAGACTCGGTTTAACTAAGTTGTATAGAATTCATATAATGAAGTGTAAAAGTGTGCAACATGATACATACCGGAAAACTGAAGTGGTGGTATAACTTATCAGGGTCCCCTGCATTGACTCCCCCCGCCCCCCGCGCGTGATGACAAAATAGTTGGTAGACTCTGAATCATGGAACAAAAGTCCTAATTATAGCTATGACCTATACAATGGAGTTACATGAGGTAAATTGTTTACCTGTCGATCATCATGCTGACCGTCTCGAAGTTGGTCATGTTATTGAGGTATGAATCCAGGTAATACACCTTGGACTCATTAAGTATGATTACAATCAGAATCTGATGGTCACTAAATGGTCATTAATCCCAAGTTAGTTGATGTTGCACCGAAGGTTCCAAATGAACAAGATCGAGACATTAACAAGTATATACCGATTACCTTTTATTGAAGGGATAGATGATGAATTTCTTATGTTGGCTGGCCTCCGTAACATCGACGATGTAATCTTTGACAACCCTTTCAGAAGAATCCATGGATTGCTCGAAGGCAAGATGCAAGTCCATGAATCCTATCGGTTCATTGATAATAGCGAACCTATATATACACGAGCGAGGAGCTTCATATTTGTGACATGTGTAAGTATTGTAGTCACGACGAACAGTCACCCCTTATCATGGAGGAGGTGCTCATATTTGAACTTGCCAATGATGCTATCGCTCCGTTGATTCTTTGGTTTCTTAAAATTGGCCAGGTAATGGTTGTGCAACATTGTGCAAGCCCAGCCAAGTTCGAACATCATTTTTTTGAATTCTTGACCATCGGTTTCCCGTACTTGTATGTCAGGAAAGTCGGAGTGCTCAGAAGACTCCCTCCGGTTGCATATGTCGTGACTATTTGTTCGATGGTCAGCTCTTGGGTAGCAGCTATCTTTATCAAGTCCTTTGCCTTGCCATGCTTTGGCGATGCCACCTTTCGCTCCTTGGGACAACTCTTTAGCGATTCTTCTGTTGTTAGCTCAAGCGGTCTTGGTGACAATGCTGCCACCACAAGAGACGAGTATGTCAAAGGGACCAGTGGCTACTTTGATTGTCGTGACGAAACCTTCTTAGTTGGCCGTGACCCATCAAGGGAGATGTCCTTCTTGGGCCACTGAATGAATATCCCCTTGGCTTGGTGTAGAGTTAAGGTCTCATTGTTGCGCGGAATTGGGAGCTTCAGCTTGCTGAAAGTGTCGTTAACCCCATCAATGCTCACCTCTGAGTACAAAGGGTCTATGGGGATATTATGTATCATCTGATCTCCCGTTGTCGGAAACATTAGCCCCCAAGCAGCATCCACGAGATCATCCATGCCCACCAACCTAATTTGAATCGTAAATTTCATGGGAGCCTACATAGAAAGCCAACTTTAAGCCCAGGGGTCTGAGACTATCTTATGTGGAGCAAACTGCAAAGATGTATCGATTTTACCTCGATCTCATCACATGGGAAGGTACAAGTTGTATCTTCCTGATGTGTAGGGAGGTTGATCGACATGCAGTTACTCCCATGGTTACCAGGGCTGGTAGCAACTGGTGGTTCTTGTCGCGGAGTTAGAATCCACTCCGCTCTTAAGTCTCGTAGTATCTCTTGCTTGAACTCTTTGCGCTTGCGTTGTTCTTTAGCAGCTTTCCTAGCTTTTTTGCGTTCATGCTTCGCCTCCAAAGCCTGGGAGAGTCCATATTTGTGTTGGACGAGAGAACCTACACCCCTCATGTGACCCGGGAGCTTGGGGTTCCCCAAGCCCTCTTTGAGTACATCTCCTGAGAAGGTGCCAGCTTGAGATGATGCATCGAATTCCAGCTACAAAAGCCAGAAATATTTGTTATTTCAACTGGTATATAAGACTAACTGTAAGTACAACTTAGGTGGGATTGATATCTCACCAAACGTCTGTAAGCTTGTGCGTTAGCTGGGTTCTCAAATGTTGGGCCTCTTGAAGCCGATGTGGCTCCAGATGCCCTAGCTCTAACCCAAGATTTAGTCGTCGCATCAGCGATGTTGCTGATCCTCCCTTTCCCATCTCTTCGACATTCCCGCGTACTCGGCAGTCCCTAGACAGTGAGGGTGCTTGTTTCTCTTAGAGAGCTCCTGGGCTTGTTCACTCTTGAGCCTGAATTCTTCTATTGGCTTCATCCCGGCAAACTCAGCCCAAACCGCTGGAATAATCATAGGCCACTTATCAAAGGGTTCCACCTCGGCGTACACGCACTCATTCACTAGCATGGTCTTCCAATTCTTCCATGCCGTGCATGCTATCATACGAGCAACTCGCTCGATGCGCTCCTTCCATTTAGCCGGTACGATAAAATATCCCATGTGAACTGTTCCTTTCTAACTCTCTTCTAGCTTTCAAGAGTGATGGGCACACGCTCTCATGTTACGATCCCGCAGATGGTGGAAAACTTCTTCCTTGCGTTCTCAGGCTTGTCAGGTGCCCCTGATTCATGTAAGTGAGTCACGGTATACTTCACATTCAGCCTCTTCGACCATTTCCTTCCTTCTCCTCGCCTTGCCCTTTTCTTCTTCACTGAGGTGATGGTTGTATCACCAGATGGTCTAGGTGGCGACGACGACTAAGAGTCACAATTGTCTAAAGATCTTGGGATAAAGGAGAAATAGTATCTACTTTATTTACTAAGATACTCAGGAATAATGGAGAGATATTCAATAGAATGAGAGTCGCAATTGTCCGAAGATCTTGGGACTAATACAGATGGCCATAGTCATTCTCCGACTAATACATGCATGATTATAGTTATTTTTCTTCCATTAGATCAATATACACCAGGTCAAATATTAATTGCATACAGTTCTTTTTGCATATAATAGTGCATTGGATGGAATTATACAATTTCTACAATGACTAACACAAAATACTTAGCACAAATTCTACAATGACTAATACAAAATACTTGGCACAACTTCTACAATGACTAACACAAAATACTTGGCACAATTTCTACAATGACTACAATCGTGCATGTATTAGTCAGAGAATGACTATGGCCATCTATATTAGTCCCAAGATCTTCGGACAATTGCGACTAACACAAAATACTTGGCACAATTTCGACAATCGTGTAGTCACATGTGGATGCAAACAATAGCACAAAGAAACTTTATCTCCTGGAGATTGGATCGTTGGATTGCCTTCAAATTTTATGGAGGTGATCTTAACAATGCTATGCACAATCCCATCGAACAAATCTTAATAAGGAGGTCTGAGACGATGAGGGCATTGTTCCAATCTAGATGCACACATAGAAAGCTAGGTACAGACAACATGTTGGTATTTTGAGCTTTCTTGGTGATTGCACCATTAGATCTTCACCAAATTTTGCAGAGAGGTGCGGGAGGAGACTGCACGATCCCACCGAAGGGATTTGCCAAAAAAATTTCGAGGCAACGGGAATCGTGAAAATACCAATGGGGTGCGTGCTATTTGGAAACTACACGGGAAGAAAGGTGGGGTGGCGGCTATTTGGGGGGTTTGGGGGCTAGGGTTTCATGGGAAAAGAGTGTGGGATATGGGGAACTGTGGGAGGGGGTGCGGATATTTATAGGAGGGTGAGGGGAAAGAGTTTGACTCAAAATCTAATTGGATAAGAATAACAGATCGAGATGAAATACGAAACGAACTCCGGAAATTATGAGAAAACTCCATGCGACATATTCCAAATTCAAAAACAAATCAAACTCAAGTTGCATTAATTCAAATTAAATCCAGTCCAATTTATGAAATTCCAATTAATTTTTAATTAATTCAAGAATAAACAACCAAATTTTCTAGCTCTGAATTGTTAATAGAAAGATTTTGAAAAGCTCTAAAAATCAGGATGTTACACACCTCCTTCTTATTGACCCAGCGACAATGAAACAATGGAATTTTGAAAATTTCCCTATAGTCCAGCTCCTAAATCTCATCTATGTACCCGTAGTAGATTTATTTGTTGTCATCTGTCTCGAGAGCTTCTATGCAGACACCACTGTTCTGCACTATGCTTTTCATATCTTGTTCTTTTGTGTAAAAGGTGTACCCCATTGATTTGGTACCCTTTCCATGTAATGGCTGACCATGTTGGGCCTCTTGCTAAGTATATTAGTGCATCACTTGATGGGATTATACGGAGTCACTCTTTGAACCATTCGTTGAACTCGGAGTTGTGATGTTTTATGATCCAATCATCTACGCGTGTCAAATTCTATTGATGCAGAATGTCCTTGTGTTCGTGCATATATGGCGACTTGCAAAACAGTGAAATGGGCTTGATCATACTCAATCTGAACCAGATCGATTACTTTCCTTCCAACGGTCTTGACACCGAGCAGCCTGTCCTCATGGTGAGATCAAGGCACGCCTATGGGTTAAAGATGCAACATGAAATTAACGCAGAACTCAATGACCTCTTCCGTTGCATAGCCTTCGATGATGTTGTCCTCAGGGTGAGATCGATTCTGAACATAGTGCTTGAGAATTCCAATGTAGCGCTCCAATGAATACATACTGTGTAGAAACACCGGGCTGCACATTCTTATCTCATGCATTAGGTGAGTTATGAGATGAACCATGACATTAAAAACGATGGAGGGAAAAACATCTCAAGCTCACATAGAGTTTTCACCACCCCATCTTGCAGACCATCTAGTTCACCAAGGCTAATGACCTTAGAAAGCGTGTTAAACAAACCACACAACATTGTGAGAGTCCGCTGCACATTCGATGACAGAATATTCCTAATTGCAACCAGGAGCATCTATGCCATAAGTACATGGCAATCATGTGACTTCATGCCAATTAATTTTAGATCTTCCGTTGAAACAAGTCTCATAACGTTGGTGGAGTAGCTGGATGGAACTTTGATACCATGCAAGCACTCACATAATTCAGTCTTCTCTGGCCTAGATAGGATGTAACAGGCAGGAGGAAGGAATGTATTTCCATTTGCGGTTTTCTGCGGTCTGAACACTAGTTGGATTCCCATATCTTCATGTCTAGCCGTGCGTTCAGACCATCTTTTGTTTTGTCAGACACATTTTTCTCTACGTGCATCACATCGAATGTGTGACGCACTTCTACGTGCTTCCAGTTGAAAGAGCATCTAGGCCCCTAAGTGGTTTTGATGGTTAATGGCAACCCAAACTGGAATCTAATGTTTACAATGAGTGTAAGCGGGATGAGTAGGTTCCAGGAAGAGAATTCATCCAAGAAAGGATGACCACCCAAAAGCACAAAGGTGGTTTCCAGGACAAGGAGATAGCTGCGCTAGGCAGCTGTGCCACAGCTGTGAAGAAGCCGGTGCTGTGCAAGAAGTTGCAAGTAAGGTGATGGTGGCTTGATGCGTCAAGGACCGTGATTACAGTTGGTGGAAGCTGAAGCCTAGGTTTGCTAGTTTTCTTGAGTCCTTAGGAAACACCTGTACTACTAAGAAGGATGAAGTAGCAATGGTTATTGGAGGTTCTATTGCTCAAATGCTCAGAGTGTTGGATAGTGGCACTGATGCTTTGAGGTCAGTGGCCCTGTAACAACAGTTTTGCACAAGTGTGAAACTAGTTTGTGCTAGCACACTGCTGTGCTAGTTTCCTAAAACTCTAGAGCCAAAGTTACCTGAGTGGCACAGCTGTGTCACAGGTGAACTACCATTCTATGACTCAGGTACATCTCTGTGCCAGGGAGAGCTTGTAAATGTTAAGGGAACTGCACTGCAATAGTCTGTCTGCCAAGTCAGAAGATTGTTGGAGGTTCTCTCCTAAGTAGGTATCAGAGTTGGTGTGTGTGCTGAGGGCATGTAGTGTGCCAAGACTGGGCTGACTAGTGAGGCTACATCAGTTAGGGTTTCACCTGTGTCAGCCTCCGGTGACACAGGTGTCGGTCTGCCTGAGCCGGTTACCATTGTGCGTTGTGATTAGCTGTGTCACCGGTGCCTATCACCGGTGATCCACTTAATCCTACGTGGCATGAGTGTAACGGTCATGTGTCTGTGGACTCTATATATAGAGGACCAGGGGAGGTCTTAGATCTCAACCTTTGCCAAATCTCTGTAATCCATTCGACAGTTGCAAACTTTTTTCTCCTGAACAGAAGCAAACCTTCCAAAGTCTTGGTTCAAGTGAGAGTTAGAGCTTTGAGCGGTGATCACTGGTTTCTCCAAGAGTTGCTGTTGTAGATTCTTTCTTGAAGTGTCTACTCCTAGACGGGTGTAGGAGTTGCTGTGACCACCCAAGCTTGTGTGGGCTGGTGCAGTAGTCTGTGAAGGTGATTTGAGGTCTACCTGCTGCAAGGCGAAAGGACTTCCACAAGCAAGAGAAAGAGACCTGAAAACTCAGGTACTCGGAGAATAAGTACGATTTAGTGCTGGCGATATCTTTGGAGTAGCTTCTCCAATGGAGACGTACCATCTATGAAAAGAGTGGGAACTTCGGTGAAAAATCCCTTGTTTCTCTGAGTACTTTACATTCAGCACTTACATGCTCATCTGATTTATATGCTTGTGTGAATCATTGTCATATTCATCTAGCTGCAATTCTTTCTTATTGCCTGTGTTAACCTAGTTGTGTCACAGTTGTTGTATTGTTTATCTCATATCTGTGCCAGTCATCTGTGACACAGCCATCTGTCATCCATCTGTTTAGGGCTTTCTGTTTACCTGTGTTAGCCACCTGTGTGATAGCTGTGTGTTAATTTGCATATATAATATTGCCCGTGTAGTTGACCTGTCACACAACTAGCTCAACCCTTCAACCTGTTAAGCCTTAATCTTGATAAAGAGAAGAATTTGTCTAAAATTGGTTAGCCTCTTATTCACCCCTCCTCTAGTCGACACCTACGATCCTTTCAATTGGTATCAGAGCAGGTTGCTCTTTGAATTGGCCTAACAGCCAGAGTTTTAAGGATGTCGGGCTATGAGGGTAAAATCCCTATGTTTGATGGAACTAACTATGCATTCTGGAAAAGAAAGATGCAAATGCATCTTATCGCTATAGACCCAGATGTTTGGGAGGTTGTGAATGCAGGCTACAGGTTGGAAGACATCATAATACCAAGCATCGACGACAAAAGAAATACCCAGAACAATGCAAGAACTGCTACTGCCATTTTCATGGGCCTTCAAGAACATGACTTCAACAGAGTCAGCACAATGGATTCTGCCAAGAAAATCTAGGACACTTTAGAGCAGATATATGAGGGTAGCAACACTCTGAAAAAGTCCAAGAGAAGCCTGCTGGAATCAAAGCTGGAAAGATTTGAGTATGAGCATGGTGAAGACATAAATTCCCTGTTCTCAAGACTCACAATCATCACAAACTAGCTAAGGGCACTTGGATCAAATCGAGTTGATGATGAAGATGTGATCAAGAAATTCCTATCAGTGCTGCCAAAACCCTATAGGACTCTCATTCTGATGCTGAAAGAGAAAGATGGCTTTGATCAGATGAAGCCCACTGAGGTGTTAGGGAGGATACTAACACATGAAATGGAGTTAAGGCAGGAAATCAAGCACAGTTTACCCTCTTCACTCAAGAAGAATATTGCACTGAAGACCACTGCCTCAGCTTCACTACCTGAAAGTGAAGGCAGTGATGATCTAGATGGGGAGATGAACAGTGGAGAAGAAACTAAGCTAAATCTGTTCACAAGAAACTTCAGAAAATTTTATCAAAAGAAGAAGCAGTTTACTGAGGATGACTTTCCTGATTATGCTGAACTAATGGGTATTTTGGAAAGAACAGATAAGACGTATGGCAAGGAGAGGAAGGAGAACATATCCATAAGGGATAAGCTCAGAGAGCTTAGAGAAACCTGCGATGAGGTTATGGATGACAGGGAGAACCTCAGGCTAGATCAGCAGAACTTGGAGATTGCTCATGACAAGCTTAACCAAGCTCATGAACTTCTCCTCAAGGAGCATGAGGAGATCAAGGCAATGCATACCAAATGTATTGATAATACTAACTCTCCTGTTGCTTCTAATATTACATCTCTGCCTGCTCCTGCAACTGTTGAAACTTATTTAAACTGTGCTACTCGCATAAATATTCTAACATCCACAGGTGTTGCAACTGATAACTCAAATGAGGCCTCAACCTCTATTCCAACTGACTCCGTGGATGCAGCTGAACACAACAAGCTTAAGGAGGAGCTTGAAGAAATTAAAAGGCTAATGAGAAAAGGTCTTTGCATTGCCAACATTGGCATGCAAAACTATCAGATGATTACAGCTGAGATGCTCAGAAAAAATGATGGCCAGAAGGGCCTTGGTTATACTCGTACTATGAATAAAAATAAACTGCCTGTTATCACTAACCCTAATCTTGCAGCTAAGTTTGTGAGACAGGCAGGTACAAATAACAACAACTTTGTTGGTCACAAGCAGAAAAACAGGAATGTGATGAACATTCCATCTAACCCATCCTATGTTCTGCAAAAGGACAGTAAAGGCAAGATAGTGGCCAAGTATGTGGGTCGCAAGCACCTGAAAAAATGGTCACCTGCTATCTGGGTACCTAAGGCTATTGTTGCCTGTGTCACCGGTACCTTGCACCGTTCACTAACCTTTACGCCTAAGATTGCTGGTGATAGTCAGCCAAAGAGGATTCATGTTATATCATCCATTGCTATGGCTGTGAACTCTAGAAACAAATTTGCTAACCCTATTACTGCTGTTTCTGCATATGACAAAGTTACTAAGGGAACCAAACTAGTTTGGGTCCCTAAGTCGCATAACTAAACTTGCAGGACACTATCTCTAGTGGAACTGATTGGATTGCGGACAGTGGATGTACACAACATATGCCTGGAGACAGAGAGGAGTTTGTAGAGATCACAAATGAGAATCTGCCCAGCAAACATGTGATCTATGCAGATAACTCAAAGGGAAAGGTAAATGACATTGGTAAAGTTGCCATATCAGAACATCATTCCTTATCAAATGTAATGATTGTGGATCAGATAGGCTATAGTTTAATGTCTGTGTCATAGCTATGTGACACATGTATGAAAGTCACTTTCCATCCTGATGAGGTTATAGCCTCTAAACTATCTGATGGTTCACAAGTGTTCAAAGGATGTAGGTCTAGAAAATTATACATTGTTAATTTCAATGAACAGCCTGCAGCAGCTCCATGGTGCCTTATGGCCAAGTCCAGTGTCGGCTGGCTGTGGCACAGGTGGCTAGGACATGCAGGGTATGAAGCTTCTCAACAAGCTAAGCAAACATGACTATGTCATAGGGCTGGAAAAGGTGAAGTTTGAGAAAGACAAGCCCTGCAGCTCATGTCAAGCCGGCAAACAAGTTGGAGCTGCCCATCGTCCCAAGAACATCATGACCACCACCACTCCTTTTGAGCTCATACACATTGACCTATTTGGTCCTACTACATATGAGAGCTTGGGAGGTAACAAGTATGGTTTTGTCATTGTAGATGATTTTTCTCGCTATACTTGGGTGTTCTTTTTGAAAGAGAAGACACAGGTTTACAAGAAATTCAAGCATCTCATAGTCAGAGTGCAAAATGAGTGGAAGGTAAATCTGGTAAAAGTCAGGAGTGACAATGGAAGTGAATTCAAGAATTCTATGGTGGAGGCATTTCTGGACAAGCATGAAATCAAGCATGAATTCTTAAGTCCATATGCTCCACAGCAAAATGGTGTAGTGGAAAGGAAGAACAGAACATTGATAGAGATGGCAAGAACACTACTCAATGAGTACAAGACTCCACCAATATTTTAGGCTGAAGCTATCAACACTGCCTGCCACTCCATCAACAGGATATATCTACATCCACTACTCAAGAAGACTCCCTATGAGCTGCTCACCAACTCCAAACCAACTGTCTCATACTTGGTATTTGGTTGTAAGTGCTATATACTTAGGAAAGGCAAACGCCTCTCTAAGTTTGAAGCTAAATCTGATGTTGGTATTTTTCCTTGGTTATTTCACTAACTCCCATGCCTATAGAGTTTTTAACACCTCCACAAAGGTTGTTGAAGAATCTATAGATGTAGACTTTGATGAGTCTTATGGCTCCCAAGGAGAGCAAGTTGCTAATGATGTAGGGAGTAAGGATATTCTTAAGAAATCCACTGGTGAGATCAGACCTACTGTCAAGGAGAAATCCGCCTCACCAAGTGATCATGAACCACCAGCTCCATCACTGGTTGAAGACACTGGAGAGCAAGACATCGAGCTCGAGTACAACCCAGCTAATGATCAACTGGATGCAAAGGACCTGTCTCAGCCAGCTGTGTCACAGGAAGAACCAGCTGTGTCACATGCAACACCAACAGCTGTGACACAGGTGGTTGACCCCAAACCCCTTGTGATTAGCAGGCTGCAGAAGGATCACCCTGTTGACCAAATCATTGGTGCCATTAATAGGGGAGGGACTACTCGTTCTCGTATTGCAAATTTCTGTGAACATTACTCTTTTGTCTCTAGTGTTGAACCCAGGAATGTAAATGAAGCTCTCAAGAATGCTGATTGGATAAATACCATGCATGAAGAGCTGAACCAGTTTGAAAGAAATCAAGTCTGGTCCCTTGGTGGAAAGACCCCATGACCACAATGTCATTGGTACCAAGTTGGTCTTCAGGAACAAACAAGACACAAATGGACTGGTGGTGAGGAACAAAGCCAGACTAGTTGCTCAAGGCTTCACTCAAGTGGAAGGTCTGGACTTTGGTGAAACATTTGCTCCAGTAGCAAGACTTGAAGCCATCAGGATTCTACTTGCCTATGCTGCTCATTATAATATCAAGCTCTACCAAATGGATGCGAAGTCTGCCTTCCTAAATGGTAAACTTTCTAAACTAGTATATGTTGAGCAGGCACCCGGTTTTGAAGATGCTAAAAAACCACATCATGTCTACAAATTGCACAAAGCACTTTATGGTCTAAAACAAGCACCTAGAGCATGGTATGATACACTGAAAGAATTTTGATCAAAAATGGATTTAAAATGGGCTTAGTAGACACAACTCTATTCACTAAGAAAAATGGAAAGGACTTATTTGTGTGCCAAATTTATGTCGATGACACAATATTTGGTAGTACTAACCACTCAATGAGTGATGAGTTTAGCAAGATGATGACCAAGAGGTTTGAGATGTCTTTGGATGGAGAACTCAAGTACTTTCTAGGACTTCAAATCAAGCAACTCAAGGAAGGGACATTCATCTCACAAGAAAAGTTCACCAAGGACATCATCACCAAGTTTGGCATGAAGGTTGCAAAGTCCATTCACACTCCCATGCAAACTAATGGTCATCTGGACTTGAACATTGAAGGTAAATCTGTTGATCAGAAAGAATTCAGATCCATGATAGGTTCCTTGTTATATTATGTGCATCTAGGCTAGATATTATGTTGAGTGTATGCATGTGTGCTAGATTTCAAGCTAACCCTAAGGACTGTCACAGAGTGGTAGTACGCAGGATTCTGAGATATTTGATTCAAACTTCAGGGTTTGGCTTGTGGTACCCCAAAGGTGCAAATTTTGAGCTAGTTGGCTATTCTGATAGTGACTATGCAGGGTGTAAGGTTGACCGAAAAAGCACCTCAGGTACTTGTCAATTCCTAGGGCACTCCTTGGTGTCCTGGTCATCCAAGAAACAAAACTCAGTAGCCCTTTCCACTGCAGAAGCTGAGTATATAGCTGCTGGTAGTTGTTGTGCTCAATTGTTATGGATGAGGCAGACCTTGAAAGATTTCAACATATCTTTTGATCAAGTACCCCTCTTCTGTGATATTGAAAGTGCAATCAAGTTAGCCAACAACCCAGTACACCACCAAAGATCCAAACACATAGAAGTGAGGCACCACTTCCTTAGAGATCATGTGGAGAAGGGAGACATATAGCTGTGCAATGTAAGGACAAAAAATAATTAGCTGATATTTTCACCAAGCCTTTAGATGAGACTAGGTTCTGTGCTCTGAGGAGTGAATTGAATATCATTGATGTCTCAAACTTGCTATAAAAGGTTTGCTTGGTGTCTAGCTCATATGTTCATTCTGTTTATGATGTCTGTGTTTTTCATCTGTGTCACCTACCTATGTTACAGGTATGCTTAGAGTTGAGAGTTTTTCGCTGAGCTGTTTGTGCACATCTTCGGTGTACATATTTTCCTATCTGGTTTCTCAAAATCAACTCTTTGTCACTTTTAGCTTTGCTTGTTTGACTTTCTGGCAATCTGACATTGGGAAGATTTCATAAGGATCCTCTAATAGTGCTCAAGTGCTTTCTCTCTTATCAAATTCCCTCTATTCTGGTGCTCCAAATAAAAAACTTGTCACCTGAGTCATCCATCTGTGTCTCAGGTGAATTCCTTGAATTCCATAGGTCTCAGGGTATCTTTTAACTCACTTGTGTCACAGGTCTTCTAGTCAGCTGTGACATAGCCACCTTAAAAAAATCCTTCGGCCTATATAAAGAAACCTGTGGTTCCCAGAAAACCCTATTCGAACACAGTAACCCCAAACTTCCGCTGAGCGCCAATTTCAAGAGTTTTCGACGAAATCACAGTTTTCGTCCCACCAAAGATTTTCAACTCTTCAGAGAAGCTTTCTGAGGCGCTCCAACACCTTTTCATCTGTGCCTTGAGAAGTTTTTCGATCAAAGTAAGCATCAGCCAACCCTTATTGCGTTTAAACCTAGCTTCATGTCAATGCATTTCGCTCAAGAGCTTAATCCAGTAGCGCATTGTCCTTGATTAGGGTTGGTTCTGCTTGTGTTTAGCATTCTGATCTCATCTAGCTCGAAACCTAGGGGTAAATTGTTGTTAAACCCTAGTTTTCATGAATCTGCCTTCCGCCTCCGTGCGTAGCTATGTCACCGCTATGGTCTCACCTGTCACACAGGTGTGCCTATTCAACGGGCAGAGACTTTAGTTTGGTTCTAAGTCCTCACCTGTGCCACCTTGTCCTCACACAGGTGGACAACACAGCTACTATCTTCTGCATTTGGAGCATCTCTTTCCTTATTCTTCCTCATCTTTCTCGTTTCTACAGATGTCTTTAGGTTCAGAAAGAGAGGACAGTGGTCTCAAATGGTTAGATCTCGAAGAGTCAAGCAGAGAGATGATTATCTCTGACTCTGACCAAGAGAGAGAGAGGCTGAGGCATAGAGAAAAAGCTCTTCAGAGAAGAAGAGCTCAGCAGAAAGCTTACAGGCAAAGAAAGGCTGCTGAAAAGAAAGCTGTTGCTGTAGCATCTAAAGCTGGTTAGTCCAGTTCAGCACATCCAGTCTTATCCAAGAGGACAAGATCCTCATCAGATGCTGGTCAATTATCCTTGAGCAAAGCTGCTGCTAAGAAGCCTAGGCAAGTTGTAAGGAAGGTCAAGAAGACCTCTGTTGCAAATGTAGTGCTGCCAAGGGGCAGTCTATCAATCCAAGAGCCTCAGGCTGAGGAAATTGATCCCTCTATCCAAGAAGCTATCATTGAACATGACAAGATCATTTTAGAAGAAATGGACAATCTTTCAGAATAGATCCTTGCAGAAACAGATGAAAGGGTGAAGAAGCAACTTCTTGAGCTGTTCTCTGCTAAGAACCTTCAACTGTCAGTACAGTCTAGGCCAATATCTTATGCTATTCCAGAGCCAACAGATGAAGATAAGGTTCTTTTGAGAGAAATTGCAGATTTGCATTTTCAGATGCAGGCAGCCACCTCAGCATCTGCTAAGAATGTTTTGAAACAGCTAATCCTTGAGAAGCAGAAAATGTTCTCTTACAGCTCTCAACCTGTTTCAACATCAAAACCCATTGAGGTTCACAGTTTTGATGCCAGGGATCATCATCTTCTTCAACAGATGTCTGAACTGATGGCTACATTGAAAAATTTGCCCATTGGACCTGCTAGGAATGCTCTGAAGGAACAAATCAGAATCAAGCGACAATTACTGTCTCCTGAGCTCAGAAAAGAATCTGAAGCAGCCATGCTAAATCGTCGCATCACAAGAAGGAGATCTGCAACTATAGTAATCTCTGATGCACCTCAAGTCCAGGAGCAATCAGATGCAGAGATTGCTATCATCTCTGAAACCTCGTAGAGCTTTTCAACAACAGGAGACTCTGAAGGAGCTAAAGAAGGAGATGTCACCACCTGTGGCACAGGTGGCTGACACAGCTAAAGCAACAATGCACACCTATCAAAGAAAAGGAAGAAGAGTTCTAGCTCAATCAGTACTGAGACTCTCTCTTCTTTGGATGTGCATAGACCCATATCCCCTTCTCTGTTCCTGGTTTCTGAGACAGAGGAACAGGCTGCAGAAAAGGTTCATGTCCCCTCTTCATCACCCAAGCTGGAATGGATAAGCCTTCAAAAGTTGTTCAGACTTCATCTCCACAGCTGTCCCAACCAGCTGTGCCTCAGGCAGCCGATGCCCCAGTGCAAACTCCACAACTGCCTTTGCCATCGGTGTCACAGCCTGTTGACACTGAGATCACTTCACCTGTTGCTCATCCCTCACAGTCCCCACTTGTGGCACAGGCCAGTGACCCAGCTGTAGTAGAAGAAAGGTCTGAAAGCATATCAGATGATGGCAGGGATGTTTCAGTGACCCCTCCAAGAGCAAGGGAGCCTCGATCAGACTCTGACAAAGAGTATGTAGCTGAAGAAACTTCTTCCAGCTCAGAGTTAGAACAACAGGCTGCAGCAGAGTCTGAACCAGAAGTAGCAGCAGAGGCAGAGCAAGAGGACAGATCTCCAGAAAATTCTGATGATGAGGAGGACTTGGAATCAAAATACAGCTATGTATTCTCCTCTGCTCTGAAAACTGAACAAGGACAAATGGAATTTCTGCCCAGATCTACTTGGAAGAAGCTACCCAAGTGTGACACTAAGAGGTACAAGAGCAAGGTTGCATCTCTAAGCTCCAGTGCTTACATCAAGATGAGATCAACTAATCCATACTTCTCAGCTGACAAGGATTACATTGAATCAGCTTGCTCTGACCCCAGATTCCACAATGAAAAATAGAAGGGGGTCTATCATGAAATCCTATCAGCTAAAGGATTTGTAGATCGCAAAATTATTGATTGGGAAGCTCTCTCAGGCTCTAGGCTGCATGCTCTTCCATCTCTTATTCAAGCAGCAAGTTTTGAGTTCCTGAGCAATCTACAACAAGGATATGATCCCGAAGTGATCAGAGAGTTCTATGCCACGGTGTGGGTAGAACAAGATAATCAAGACATCATGATCTGGAAGACAAGAGGCCAGCTCCTATCCATAACAGCTCCAGAATTCAACAGTCTATTTAGAGCACCTGTGGAGCCCAAAATGCCAAATCTTTTCAGATTGGAGTCAGTACCAAATGAAGTGAGAAGAAAATTCTATCCAAGGAATTTCTCCTTCCCAGCAAATGCTCCAGCAGATCATGTATACTTCAAAGGCATTACAATCACTGCAAACATGTTGTGAAGATCCTAAATGTTACCATTCAACCCAAAGGATGAAACACAGATGCAGTCTATTCTCCTGTCTAGCAAGTGCTGGTCCACATAGCAAAGAATCAACATTTTGACATTGCTAGATTCATTTTTCATGAAATAGATGTAGTGCAGAAAGACAAGAAAGCTAAGATGAGGTATGGCTCATACATCATACACATGATCCTTCAAAGGATAGGTCTACCTGAGTCAGAGTTTGATAGAACTGTCAAGACATCCAAGACTCAGCTCAGACCTCAAGTTGATGATAATCCAGATGAAGTTGCTGTTCCTGCCCTCTTTGGCGATATTTCAGATACAGCTGTGCCCAGCCCCAGTGACACAGCTGTTCTAACAGCAACTCAGATGCCACCTCAAGATCATAGCTCTCAACCCCAAGTACCCACCGGTGTCACAGCTGATATTCCTGCAGCCGACCCAGCTGAACTGGTATCTATGACACAGGTAGCCGATGATGGCTCTCTCTCGTCCTCTCTGATGTCTCAAGCAGCTGCCAGAGCATACCAGAACAAGGTCATGCCTACTCAGTTTGCTGCTCTGCGCAAAGAGAATCTCCAGCTTCGAGAAGAAGTAACTAGTCTGCACGCCAAGGTTGATCATATGCAGACTCAACTCTCAGAGATTCTTCAGCTTTTGAGATCCAAGCCAACCTGAAGCTTCTTTTCCTTAACCCCTTTCTGGTGTCTTAGTGGCAAAGGGGGAGAGATGCAAGAAGGAGACATGCAAGGGGAGAGTGCAGCAGGTGAAAAGCTTATATAAGGGAGAGATTTAGGGGGAGTGGAGAGCTTTTGGTTTTTGCTGTGTTTCAAGACTTGTTTTTTAATCTGATTTCTTACGTCTTGAGCACACTGTCTTTTCAGAAATGATGCAGTTTTCTTCTTGTTCATATGCTAATATGTGTGGATAATATTTTCCTTTTGCTCTGATCATATCACCTATCAAATGAATACTCAGAACATGCTTTAAAAGAAACTCTAAAGCTGCATCATTATCAACTCAGTTCAGTCTATTACTCATGATACATTTATTACTCTAAACTGATGAAATGCAAGTTGTGAGAATATACTACTCAAGTTTTTAATTCAAACCTGTGCATTTGCATTCCAACAGCAAATCTCTTATGCACAGCTTCAGGGGAGTATATTCTGACAACTTGCACATGTACTACTCATTCAAATCTTTAATTGATATTTGTGAATGGGTTGCCACTAACCACCAAAAAGGGGGAGATTAAAAGAGCATCTAGGCCCCTAAGTGGTTTTGATGGTTAATGGCAACCCAAATTGGAATCTAATGTTTACAATGAGTGTAAACAGAATGAGTAGGTTCCAGAAAGAGGATTCATCTAGGAAAGGATGACCACCCAAAAGTACAAAGGTGGTTTCCAGGACAAGGAGATAGCTGCGCTAGGCAGCTGTGCCACAGCTGTGAAGAAGCCGGTGCTGTGCAAGGAGTTGCAAGCAAAGTGATGGTGGCTTGATGCGTCAAGGGCCGTGACTATAGTTGGTGGAAGCTGAAGCCTAGGTTTACTAGTTTTCTTGAGTTCTTAGGAAACACCTGTACTACTAAGAAGGATGAAGTAGCAATGATTATTGGAGGTTCTATTGCTCAAATGCTCAGAGTATTGGACAGTGACACTGATGCTTTGAGGTCAGTGGCCCTGTAACAACAGTTTTGCACAAGTGTGAAACTGATTTATGCTAGCACACTGCTATGCTAGTTTCCTAAAACCCTAGAGCCAAAGTTACCTGAGTGGCACAGCTGTGTCACAGGTGAACTACCGCTCTATGACTCAGGTACATCTCTGTGCCAGGGGAGAGCTTGTAAATGCTAAGAGAACTGCACTGCAATAGTCTGTTTGCCAAGTCAGAAGACTGTTGGAGGTTCTCTCCTAAGGAGGTATCAGAGTTGGTGTGTGCGCTGAGGGTATGTAGTGTGCCAAGACTGGGCTGAGTAGTGAGGCTACGTCAGTTAGGGTTTCACCTGTGTCAGCCTCCGGTGACACAGGTGTCGGTCTGCCTGAGCTGGTTAACATTGTGCGTTGTGATTAGCTGTGTCACCGGTGACCCACTTAATCCTACGTGGCATAAGTGTAATGGTCAGGTGCCTGTGGACCCTATATATAGAGGACCAGGGGAGGTCTCAGATCTCAACCTTTGCCAAATCCCTGCAATCCATTTCGACAGTTGCAAACCTCTTTTCTCCTGAACAAAAGCAAACCTTCCAAAATCTTGGTTCAAGTGAGAGTTAGAGCTTTGAGCAGTGAGCACTGGTTCCTCTAAGAGTTGCTGTTGCAGATTCTTTCTTGGAGTGTCTACTCCTAGATGGGTGTAGGAGTTACGGTGACCACCCAAACTTGTGTGGACTGGTGCAGTAGTCTGTGAAGGTGATTTGAGGTCTACCTGCTGCAAGGTGAAAGGACTTCTACAAGCAAGAGAAAGAGACCTGAAAACTCAGGTACTCGGAGAACAAGCACGATTCAGTGCTGGCGATCTCTTCGGAGTAGCTTCTCCAACAGAGACGTACCATCTCTGAAAAGAGTGGGAACTTCGGTGAAAAATCCCTTGTCTCTCTGAGTACTTTACATTCAGCACTTACATGCTCATCTGATTTGTATGCTTGTATGAATCCTTGTCATAATCATCTAGCTGCAATTCTTTCTTATTGCCTGTGTTAACCTAGTTGTGTCACAGTTGTTGTATTGTTTATCTCATATCTGTGCCAGTCATCTGTTACACAGCCATCTGTCATCCATCTGTTTAGGGCTTTCTGTTTACCTGTGTTAGCCACCTGTGTGATAGCTGTGTGTTAATTTGCATATATAATATTGCCTGTGTAGTTGACCTGTCACACAGCTAGCTCAACCCTTCAACCTGTTAAGCCTTAATCTTGATAAAGAGAAGAATTTGTCTAAAATTGGTTAGCCTCCTATTCACCCCCCTCTAGTCGGCACCTACGATCCTTTCACCAGTAAGGTAGGTCCCAGAAAATTGTTCTCTCTTCTTCTAAATGATCTTCTCAATGGGCTTCTTTTTCTTCTCTCTACCTCGTCATTTAAACTTGCCCTTTCCAAATACGACTTTCAGGTTCTTATCCTTATCATGGATCTCGGTGCCGCTAAATATGTGTGGATTTGAGCCTTTCTCAAAGGTTCCATCAAATTAATCTATCATCCTACGGTACCGGTGATCCCTTGGAAAGAACCTACGGTGATGCATGTACACTATTTTCTTAGAGTGCTTCAGCCACCTACTTGCTATATCAACTAGGCATTGAACACATGCATTGCTCCCTTTAATAGTCTGGTCTGAACAATTAGCGTTGACTGGATAATCATTGATGGTAATGAACAACATGCATCGTAACATAAAGATTTCCTTTAGGTGCACATCTCATACCTTTACCCCTTCATTCCAAAGAAATTTTAGATCATCCACCAATGGGTCAAAGTACACATCGATGCCATTAACAGGTTGTTTTGGACCTTGGATAAGTATTGCCATCATGATGTACTTCCACTTCACACACAACAAAGGCGGAAGGTTATACATGCAGAGGTTCACGGGCCAAGTGTTGTGTCGGCTACTCATGTTGTCGAATGGGTTCATTTCATTAGTGCTCAGCGCTCACCTTAAATTCCTCGCCTCTTCACCGAACATAGCATACCTCCTGTCAATATTTCTCTACTGTAAAGAATCTGCTGGGTGTCTCAATATTCCATCATCTGTACGCTCCTTTACATGCCAATGCGTCAATTTGGCCTCCTTAGGGTTGGCATATAAGCGCTTCAAATAGGAAATTATAGGCAAGTACCAGGCTACCTTAACAGAAGTCCCCTTCCTCATCTCCATGCTATCCTTGACATCATCACCGTCATTCTTACGCTTGTATCGAGAAGCTTTGCACACAAGACATGCACACAAATTCGCATAGTCTTTACGGTACATGATACGGTATTCCTACATGCATGTATTTTCTCTACTTCCATTCCCAAGGGGCAAAGAGCTCTGTAAGCAATTTTCGGCATGTGATTTCCCTTTGGAAGCATGTCCCTAACAAAGTTAGGAGTGACGAGAAGCTCTTATCAGTCCAGCTGCTGCTTGCCTTCAGTTTCAAGAGTTCTAGAACGCCTGATAACTTTGTGAACTTGCAGCCTGGGTACATTGGTTTCTCCAAGTCTTCCAATAAACTAACAAATTTGTTGTACTCCCGATCATTCTCATAGTTTTTGTCAACATCGCGGATCATCTGATCTAGCTCGTTGTCTTCATGCGACGACGTGTCATCTTGCGACGCATCCTCTTGTGACAAACAGACATCATCACGCGTCTACTCCAAAGGTGTACTATTGGCAAGATCAAGCATGTCGTGGCCTTCATCCATGTTTGCAGACCTTCTTCTACGATCTGATCTTCACCGTGACTGGTCCAACATGCTTACCCTTCATGAATCCTGTCCCGGTCAAATGTGTTTGGATTTGCGTAAGGTTCGTGAAGCTCTTCAAATTTTCACAATAACAACATGGACAGCTGATCCACGTACCCCCTCTATTCAAACTATACTGTTTGGCTATTCGTATGAATACCAAGGCACCATCAATGAACTCATCACTAGCACGATTCTTGACGTACATCCACCGTAAATACATCTACAACAACATAGAAATTTTATTAATACATAAACCTTAAAATGACAAAAAATTATCAAAATATTCCCTGCGACAAGATTCTATGAAACTTACCAAAAAGTTTGGCAACACCCCAACTAACCTACATCAAGTACATGTACCAAACAATGGACACTTGCATTGAAGGCTCTGGTAGCTTCAGACATCATTTAAGGCTCTTAAACAGTATCATCTCAGCCAGTTCCTCCTACAAAACTGATTGAGTTATTATCTTAGCCGGCTCGGCAGTAGTGGCCAACTATAAAAATAGTCTGATCTCTGCCGTTTTGAGGGTCGCAACTGACTGTAAAACTATTACAATCAGTTTTCCCTTATGAACCGGCTGAGAGTGTTGTTCTTACTGTCAATTCTGCTCTAACCAGCTAGATATCGGGTTCAGGAAACCTTTTCTATAGTAGTGTCTGTTCAAAAGTATGTAAATGTGATTATGATTTTGTATCACATAAACCATATATAAATAGAGTAATTATTGGTCAAATGTTTGTTTTAACTAATTAAAATACGTCTTATATATCTGAACGGATAAAGTAAGTTGGCACAAATTTCTAGAGCGGACATATTAATGGCACCTCACTCCTGCCATTTCTACAACCTACACATTAATGGCACCTCACTCCTGCTAGCTTGGAATGCTATCTACTGTGCATTTTAATGGCACTTTACTACTATTATTCTTCGGTGGTTCAGTTTATTGGTACAAGGCGCCCATCCATTGGTATACGCAACAGCTTGTATGTCAGCTGCAAAATACCCTACGAGCTGACCACTGTACTAAGGGTGTAAATTCGTTTTCTTGCTGCTAAACAACGTGCAACAGGTTGTTAGGTCCTGCTAGCAATTACAATGTTCAAATTGATCCTTTTGGCATGGTGGTAGCAAAATTGGAACAGTGGCAGCAAGAAAATTGTAGGCATTGCATCAAGAAGTTTGCGAATACGGAATAGTATAATATTGGGTTCTCGTACAATTAATGCACAACTTTAGCTTTTATTTGCTGGTGTCGAACGGATATAATACTTGACTGTACAAGCTTATGGAATGTAGACGAGGAGATGAACAACTACTACTTGTTTTGATATCGTTACTCATAGTAAAATTATGAAGAAGCGTGTTTTCATTTTTTTAACTATTATCTGAGTGTAGATTTTATTCTTAAACTTTAAAATCAGGTACATATGACCATCAACTGTTAATATTGTTCACTTTTATCCCTAGGATAATACCACTCTGATTTTGAGTTACGTGACTCCTAAGTGTAGGACATTTTTGACAAGCAAGAGGTGACTTGGCATCCAATCAACAAGTCAACAAATTAATAACTAAAATTTATGAGCCCACCTATCAGCCCTTATCTCCTCTTCTTCCTCCTCCAATTATCTCCTTCCCTCCTCCTCTATGGTGAAAGGATATCAGGAGTCGACTAGGGGGGGGGGTGAATAGGTCGGCTCTATAAAATTCTAGACCTAATGGGCTTTACTTAAATTAAATAGGTCAAGCCTAACTAGGTACAGGCAACTGAAACAGGCAGCTGACACTCAGGCAGATAACTCAGATAACATGTAGGAAAAACAAAGACTAGAGAGTGTCAACTGAGTCTCAGGTGCGTGACTCAGTTGTGTGCACCAGATAGGCAGTTCAGTTGTGTGTCAACTGAGTCTCAGGTGGGAAACTCAGTTGTGTGCAGCAGAGAGTGTTCTATATATATCTGCACAGGTAAAACAAATCATGCAAACGAACAAGTAGACACAGAGATTTGTTTTACCGAAAGTTCCCACTCTATGCAAAGTGGTACGTCTCCGTTGAGGAAGCTGCTTTTCACAGCCGGCACTGAACCGTGCTCTTTCCTCGTTCACTTATCTTGTGTGGAATCCTTTTAATCTCACCGCAGCAAGACAAGCAGACCCAAATCGCCTTCACAGACACTTGGAGACAGCCACACAAGACTTGGCTTGCTCACCAACGACTCCAACTTCCAGTCTTGGAGCAGACGAACACCAAGAGCTCTCTCAGTCTCTTGGAGGAACTAGTACCATGAACTCTCTCAGTTCTGAAGCACTCAAGATGTAAAGCAACTCTCTCTCACAGTGGATGCACGCAGGCAACGCTCCCTCGGAGACTAAGAGCTCTCTCTTCCAACAGCAGGGTGCTTTTTATGGTATAGGTAAAGGTTGAGGTCGAAACCTCCCCAGGTTCCCTATTTATAGAGTCCCTGGCAGCTAGTCGTTACCCTCATGCCACGTCAGACAAAGAGCCACCAGACAAACCTATCTGAGACTCAGCTAACATACACTTGGTAACCTACTAGCCACGGCTGAGCTACCCACCTGAGTCTCAGATGCCAAACTCATGTGGACTCGGTTGCCTCAGGCAGCACCTGAGCACAACACAGGACGGTTCACTACAAGCCTTAAACTGATTCAGGAGGACAATGGACTCACCACTGCCACTGACCAGCTCGCTCAGAATCTTGGCACTGGTTCCAAGCTAACAACTGAAGATGACAGCCCTTTGAAGACGCACAGCGAACCCCTTGACGCAGATCCACTAGCTTCCTAGCTCCTCCAGGTCTTATCCAGCTTGCAGTCACGTCTTTGAACTCCATCAAGCCACCATCACCTCGCTTGCCCTCGAGCACAGCCTCGGCTTCCTCGCAACTGAGCCTCAGGAGACTAGCTCAGCTAGCCCTTCTGACCTTCACGGTTCCTTGCTCTTTTTGGCCTCATCATCAGTCAAATGTTGTCTTGATCGATCACCTGTTCATCTAAACTCCTATTCACACTCGTTGTAAACGTTAGATACAGGTGAGGGTTGCCATTAACCATCAAAACCAAACCTTGGGGCTAGATAATCATCCTTCCACTCTCCTTGGGACTGGATGCACTTTCAATCTCTCCCTTTTTGGTGGTTAGTGGCAACCCCTTTAAACATAGCATTAGATGTATAAAAGGGTGTGATATTCAACCAAGTTTAATATCTACTCCCCCTTAAGCTGTGCACATAAGAGATTTTGCGTTTTACTGCAAATGCACAGTTCTGTTTAATCATGGAGAGTAGATGCTAAACCAGGTTGCCATAACATAACTGAATAAATAAGCACAGCGGAATATCAATTATGTTGAACAAATATCAATTCTTGGCAATCAGCTCAGGATTCTCCAGACTGTGTTATAGATAGCATCAGTCCCTCCACCCTTTGCACAGATAGACACATTTAGAATCTTCACAATATGTTTCGGTGTCTTCATGAGTCCCTTAAAGTGCTGAATATACTTGGGGACTACACCTTTAGCTGGGGGAAACACAAAGCCAGAGGTAAAGAATTTTTGCTTGTCTCATTTGGCACCCAATCTGG
>JAGXJF010001657.1:0-153349 GCA_019208055.1 Stipa capillata
TCATGTCGATCATCACGAAGTTCACCACACGGGATCTGCTCTTCACCACGGCGGCCGATAAGGCCAGAACCTCGCTGCTGGTGCTGAGGCAGGCTCGCAGGCGCCGCCGACAACCAAGGCGTCATCCTCGTACGGCAGCTGAAGCGGCGGAACGCCCGCCTCATGTCGAACGTCAGGGCCGCGCTGCAGGATCCCGGCGTCGACGTTCATCTCCGGGTGCTGGCCGTGCAGACGGTCGCCGGTCTCGCTTCTGACGGCGAGTTCAGAGACTGCGCGGCTGCCAGGAAGATGATTGCCCCGCTCCTGGGTGCCTTCTCACCGCATGGTCCGGGCAGCATTGAGCTCACACGGAAGGCCGGAAAGGCGCTGGCGATGCTGACCACAGAGAGCAGAGCAAACTGCTCCGCGATCCTGGAGGCCGACGACGATCTCCGGGCGCTCTGCGATATGCTCTTCCGCGAAAGTCGCGCAGCGTGCAGGGGAACCGTGGCGTGTATCATGGCAAACCTGTGCGCATGCTCTGAACCTGGCAGCCATGGAACCCTCAAGGCCTTCATCAGGGACAACATCTCGGAGGTAACTAAAACAGTCCTCATCAGTATTTCATTCTAGGATCACAGTCGACTGCTGTTCCTAGATTTACAAACTAGTTTGCTAGCTCTGAATATACTTGGAGAATTTCTATCGCTTATATAACATTGTATTTCTATCACACACTTCTCTTAAACTGCAAAAGTAAATAAATCATGTTGTTAATTTGTAAGGTACTGAGAAGAACATGTGAGGTACAGAATCATGCGACGGAGGACCTAGAGGCCTTTCTTGGCTCGGCCTACAGTTCGCGAGATGGACTTGCGCACGAGATTTCGCCAAGGCGCTTGATGACAGCATCGGCCGCGAGAACTACACAAGGAAGCTCATCTCCACTGTCCAAGAGAACCAAAGCCCAGGAGTACTGCGACCAGCGATCGAGCAGGCGATATGGATGATGCATCATGAGGTTGAGCAGTTCCGCGGCAACGGGATGGAGGCAGCTCTGCGGCAGGCGCAGGTGACGATCGCGGACATTCTCGATGATGACGAGCTGCCGTCCCCGAACGGACCCGTTTCGGAACACGAGGAGCCACTGCCTTCCGTTGTGAAGAGGGCACTGAAACTAATCCGAAATGGCCAATCGGCCTCACGGTAGTCGCAAGAACGTGTTGCATGGGCATGACACCTTTTACCGGGTTTTGAACTCAGAAAATTTTGAATAACCAGCTTAGGCCGGTCCCAATGCTACACGCTGGACCGGCTTTTAGGCCCTGTTTGGTTGAACTGTGGCTGTTGGAAAAGCGGCTGTTGGCTGACTGTTTGGAGAAGCGGCTGTAGCTGTTGGTTCGTGAGTCCGCGGTTAAACATGTTTGATTCGGCTGTGGCTGTTGGTTGTTGTATGAAAAAATATCTGAAATGCCCCTACAGTGTATATTATATGATTTCATGAATTAAAAAAATCTGAAAAACTGAAAAAAATTCAAGAAATTCAGAAAAATTAAAAATAAATCATAAAAAATTCAAAAAAATCCGAAAAATCAGAAAATCATGAAAATTCTTTAAAAATAAGAAAAATAAGGAAAAATTCATAAAAATTCAGAAAAATAAGAAAAATCTGGAAAAATTCTAAAAAATCAGAAAAATTAGAAAAAAATAGAAAAATTCAAAAAAACAGAAAAATCAGGAAAAATTCAGAAAATTCAAAAAATCAGAAAAATTCAAAAAAGTTGGATGGAGAATCTGAAAACTTTTGATGGGGTAAAGTAAGTCACGATAAATGTCTTGATATAGAGAAAAGTTGGGCATGGCTTTGTCTTACAATTTTTTACAAGTACATTAACATTAATTTTCTACATCTAGCATAGAAGTACGTCACTTGCGCTAAATCACAAACTAACATAATCGTATTGGTTGAGACTGCGTAACTGTTAAATCTGTTCTGACTGGGTTTTAGAAATGGAAGCAACGATAAAAAGAACATCCAACCAGCCTCTCCTTTCAAAAAAAATAAAAAATCCAACCAGCCAAATTCTGTATTGTTCAGCTCTTTCAACAACAGACTAACCTCTGTCAGACAAGGGAATGGAGAAGGTAATACAATCAAATCCAAGAAATATTTCAGCTAAGCAGACCACGGGTCAAAATTAGTAAACTGATGCACTAAATCCAAGAAGTTAGATAAACAAGGCAAGGAAACAAAAACTTCCATTATTGAATGAAGGTAAACTATTGCTTCGTTTATTTCATCTTTTTCTTTAACAACACCAAAACTATTGAAGGAAATCTAGATACAAAATTGCCTATAATTATTGACAGATTTGGGCGTGCAGTGCTCATGAGATTTCTGCAATTGAAGGATAGAAGATAGTTAGAGGTAGTATCACAAATTGTTTGTAGTAGTATTTGTACAGTAAAGATCGAATATGTCTGCATATTGGCAGCTTATCATAAATTCATAATAAGGAGTGGAGTGGATATTATTCACATGTGTATAACAGGACATAATTGATACTGTGATATATGTCGCATTTGACTCACGATGCCATGATCCGAACCAATAATGAAACCATTGCTATAACAATGAACAACATGATATGAATACGGTTGTCTATGATCTAGCACACATTTTTCTACAGCAACCTCATCACTGTGTTATAGCAACAGCATGTTACTTCAGTAGTATGATTTCCACAGCCAATTTACTTGTACTCTGTACTGATTGTATAGCCCAGATCTACAGAATGAAAAATACAGGGGACAAAACTATTAGGCTGTAAATAGTGTGCTTTCGTCTGATGTCCTCCCACTCGACTCGGTTGTGCTGGTATGTTTTTATCACTGAGCTAGTTCCTAATTCCTATTGTTGCATAGCGAGTACTATCTTTTCATCCGATCTACTCGACTCGCCTCTGCTGGTGTGTTTTGTCACCGAGATTTTTTGGTAAATTAGCTGCTACCACTTGCTTGTGACAGAAATATGTGCACGTACAGAAGTGAGAGAGAAACTATCGACGAGTCAGGCGCGCCCCGGCGCACGTCGAGCGAGCCGATGGCGCTCCCGGCGCCGTTGCGGAACTTGGCGACGTCGGCGGGCACGGCCGAGGGAAGCAGCCGCGAGCCCAGCCGCGCCTCTGCCTCGGACGCGAGCTCCCGCGCTACCTCCCGGTGCGCAAGCGACGGCACGCGCTCCGCGGCGGCCTCCCGCACCGCCGGAGCCGACGCGCGAACGGTGCTCAACATTTTGCCCCTGAGGTCGGCGGGGACGGCGGAGACGGCAGGGAGAGGCTACTGCCGGAGGCAGTGTGGGCAGGCGTCGCGGATCTAGATCCACTTCTTCCCCAATCTCCATTTCCAAAATCGCTAGCTTCCCCATCCTTCTTCTCCTTCCCCACCCGAAGCCTCCCCTCCGTCGTGCCCTCCTCCTCTCCAGCTCCTGCCCTTCGGCTCGCAGTGGTTCGATTCGGTAGCTGCGCGGCTCGCAGCGGCCAGATCGGGTGGCGGCGCGGCCCGTCGTGGCCGGATCCGGGGTCGGCGGGACGGCGGGGACGGCGGGGAACGGCGGGGATTCGAGTCGTGTTCGTCGTGGAGGCGTCGGTCGCTCGGGAGAACGCCGCCCGTGGAGGTTGTCGCTCGAGATGGAGAATGGCAAAACGGGGGTAATTTTTGTCATTTGCAAGGGCAAATCGCAAACAGGGGCAGGAGAGATTGCGGGAAGCTGGCCCAACCCAGCTTCCCGCAACAGCCCGTTTAACACTCCACCTCAGAAGCTGCTGTTGCCAACAGCCGGCTTAAAGCTGGTCCTTTGGTTTGGCTTTTGCTTTTCTCAGGGGAAAGCTCCCCCCCAAAAACTAAACCAAACAGCCACTTAGCTCCTCCACGTAATCACAATTCTGACGTGGCACCATGATTAAGGATGAGAGAGAGCGTCATCGACTCCTAATTAGGAAACGGCTCTCGCGCGACGTCCTAGGCGAAAAAAATTAACGCGCCTGATCCTGTGCGGCGCGCGGCGCTTCCTTTTTCCTCACGGGCGCGCTGCTGCCCACCTCCGTTCCCGCTCCTCCGCCCCGTCCTCCCTCACCCGCAATCCCTGCCGCCGGCTCCTCCGCCCGCCACTCCACCGCCGGCTCCTCCGCCCGCCACTCCGCCGCCGAATCCCCCTGCGCATCGGCATAGACCGCCGCCGCGCAGGCTGCCTCCGGCTCCTCCACCCGCAATCCCCGCCGCCGGCTCCTCCGCCCGCCGCCCCACCGCTGAATCCTCCGCCCGCCACTCCGCCGCCGAATCCCCCTGCGCATCGGCATCGACCGCCGCCGCGCAAGCCGCCTCCGGCTCCTCCACCCGCCGCGCAGGCCACCTTCGGCTCCTCCACCCGCAATCCCCGCCGCCGGCTCCTCCGCCCGCCGCCCCGCCGCCGAATCCCCTCTAGCCCCCCACTCCACCCGCCTCCGTTCCCGCTCCTCCGCCCGTCTTCCCTCACCCGCAATCCCTACCGCCGGCCTCCACTCCGCCACCGCGCACTATTCCACGGCCACATGGACAGCAGTAGGGAGAAAGCTCCTAGGGCACCACCGTCGGCTGCACCGCCGCACTGCAGTTCTGCTGCCGCCGGTAGCTCCTCCACCAACAATTCGCCCAAGCAATGGTAAGCAACATTTGAGATGCTGAAATGTTGTACAAATCAGCTGATGATTGTTGATGAATTGTTGATGAATTGGGTACGAATATGTGCGGAATTGTTGATGAATTGGGTACGAGTACCTTTGATGTGCATTGTGTAATCTTTGTTGATATAGTACTTGTGTTTAAGCAGCATTAGAATGAATGCATAGACCAATGCTTGTATGCAACCCCGAACAGTAGATACATGACCATTTAACAAGAACTAAGCTAGATTGGATTAATCCATCTATACGTAGAGAAACAATTAGAAGTTCGAATGTGTACATCATTCATTAATAGCATAATTTTAAATCAACTTCAGATATGTTAAATTTAATAGCCATACCGTAGGTCACATTGCAGCCCATCAATTACAATAGCAGGTAAATAGTTTTGATCTCTCAATGCTAGCAAATACCACATGTATGTAATGATATCTACTATAGTATTGTATTCGTACTTTTAGCGATTATTTCATTATGCTTGAACAGCTCAGATCATTTAGCAGTAAATAGTATGGATCTCTCAATGCTAGCAGGCATGCTATGACTGACATCTAGCATAGTCACACTTTTGGCATAATGTATCACTCTATTATAGTTGAACAATTCAGATCATTTCACTAGGCAATGTGGTTTATCCCGATGGCATATAATCATCCAAAGAGGTGTTTTCTTTGCAAAGCAGAAGGTCTGAAAAAAAGGCAATGGAAAAAAGGAACCTCTCCAAATCAAAGCCTCCAATTCCAAGAACATAATCCAAATCAACTTTACCATACTCAGCATATGCAATTTGCTGAACTGCCTCATTGACTATACCCTTGGGCTTTACTTCATCCAAATGCAATTTGCTAAACTGCCTCTTTGTTGATATAGTACTTGTTCTCGATGATATTCCTGGATACTAGGCTGGGGGGGTGTGTGTGTGTGTGTTGAGGCTCATGTGCGTTCCTCCAACCGTATTGCATTTTAGATCTCAGCAGTCATTGCCACTTTCTGCTTGTTGTTTATTTCAGGCCGATGTATACCCATACACCCGATGCTTTCCTAAGTTTATTACACAATCCACAAACCACGCTATTCCCGCCAATGCCTCGTCCATTGAATTTCCCCCCTCTCCAACATGGACAGCCTAGTATAGAAAATTTCCATTTTGTTGGTGTTCCCTCGCAATTGGGTTCATTCTCGACACCACCACCACCACCGCACACTAAAGGGATTCCATCATCATCCCAGCCGGCTTCGGCCAAAATGGCTCCACTAGCTAGAGGTTCTTCCAAAAAGAGAAAATTTGTCGTCAATCTTGAAGAGGATGCAGAGCCCGCCAGGACTGCACAACGTTTGTCTTGGACAGCGGAGGAAGAGAAGAGATTGGTAAGGAGTTTACTTGCCTAGTTGCTGATATTATGATTCTCCGCTTTTGAACTTATTTTGAATGTTTGGCACAACTAATTTGTATGTTCCCAAATTTAGGCAAGCGCTTGGTTGGAAAACTCAAATGATCCCATTGACGGGAATAACAAAAAGATTGACAAGTACTGGAATAACATTGCTGCTGCCTACAACAGTACCACGTCAAGTCACCGGAAGAGAGATGCTGCACAACTCAAGCAACATTTCCATAAGGTGAAGGCAAAGATCAATGCTTTCCATGGCGAGTATTGTGCTGTCACTAAAGTGTATAGAAGTGGTTATTCTGATGATCAACTTCAAGCAATGGCCCTGGAGAAGTATGAGGCAAACAAAGACACATCTTTCTCACATCTACTTATGTGGAGAATACTAAAGGACAATGGAAAATGGCTAGCTTTAGTGGCGAAATTAAACGGAGAAGAAGAGAACAGTCCGGCGACTGGGATCAATGTGACATCACATGGTCTCGATGTGGATGGTGAGAAGCGCCCGCCTGGTCGCCATACAGCTAAGGCTGAACGCGATGGTAAACGCAAGGCACGAGAGACACCGGAGGTTCTGACGGCGCTTGGGGATAAACTGGATAAGTTCATTGAGGTACAGGCCGCGTCTAAGCAAGAGCGTCAAAAGGTCATAGAAAGCCAGCAGCGGTTGTCAAGTGAGAAGCTTCAAACGGCTAAGCTCGCTAAGGAGACGAAGATGCTTGATGTTTACCAAAATCTGCTGTTAGCCGACACAAGTGCGATGGATGAGAATGCAAAGGCTGCGCGTGCGAGGGCATTGGCAAGTATGGAATCGATGCTATTTCCTTAGGGAGGTTGTCACACCCCGATTTTCCAAAACCCGAAAATTAGGGCTAACAAAAACTTTTTACTAAATAATGTAAACTAGAGTACACCCGATTAAAAACCTTATCGCAAATCGTGCCAAGCCGCCAAGCGACGCAAACCAAAACCCTTCACTTTGCTCCCTTCCTTTTCACAGTCGGTACCCCTGAACCATTAACCCTAGGTCAGAAACCATGCGGTGCCTCGGAGAAACTTAAGCATATACATGCCCTAAACCTCTTCCGAATGACACGACCCTCTGCCACCTACTTCGCCACAACCTATCATAAGCATGTGTAAATGTATATTGCTTTTGTAGGTATACATATGCACATATACACAGAACCCTCCCCGACGAATCGGCAAAACCCTAAAGCAGAAACCTAACCTTCCGAATTGATCAATACGCCATGACACCTCTCTCAATCTCCGAAAACCACATATACCTCCTTTCCCCCAAAACCCTATCTCGATAAACACTCGTTATACGTAAACCCTAATTGTCGCCCTTCCCGACAAATCACTCGAAACCCAGAATGGCAACATATATGCACGTACCCCAATCAAGGGAACCCTAAAACATCTTACATGCTGTGTGTACCTTCCCTATCTTGAAACGCTCAATCCCCAACCTAAGCCCATTTTCTATTAAAACCTTTCCCTTGATTAGAAACCCTAACGTTATCATTTTATGCGAATTCCAGCCCTCTAAAAATATACAAAGACTCTAGGAAGCATACAATATCAAAACTTACAAAAAGTATGATATAGTCTTATGCGGTCCGGTTCAATTATCCTCGAATGCACGCAAATTACAATTTAGGACCTAATGGGCCATTGTATTACAACTCATAAAAATAATAATCAGTAAAGTCCCATAAAATCACGTAGCGTTCTCCATAGAACATGGACCTCAAATATACAATAACATGAGTATCTTCAGTTCAAAGTTTGAGAGGAACCCCGTCGAGCACCTTCATCTCTTTTGCCGTTTACTCTGAACCTGGACCCAAGCCCCATCCAGCTGGCCAAATACTTTTCCCAGAATAGCTATTCTACACTATGCTCAAATACATGTCTGTCACTCAGGTCACCTGCGCTCCACGTTGCGTTCGGTGCCAAACTTCAACTGCACTCTACAGCGCTACCACACCACCACAGCCAGCGAAGAAATAAGTGCATGACCTCTCCATTATTCTCTACTCCTTCTGGCCTTAACAGCAAGTACCCAAGCAGCTGCAGCTTCGTCTGAGTCAACAGCAAGCGGTGCCAACTTATTTCTATTCACCGCGCCACCTTGTCACTGCCACGGCTCAGCTTCAGTCCCATCACCTTTTCACAGCAACTAGTGGCCATGCTGCCTCTCTCGTGGAGTCCTGGCAAGTGGAGTTCGGCCAACAGCTAAATGCCAAGGACCGACATTGGAGTCCCTTGCTACACTGCCTTTGACCTGCCAGAGCAGCGCTTGAGCCTTGTCCGAGTCACAGCTGCAGTTTGAGATGTCCCTCAACTCTCCTGTAACATGTCCTCGCTTCCTCACCAGCTCAGCTCACCATTTACCTCCTTGCCGAACCGTCGCATCACCGGAGCAGCAGCCGCACCAGCTAGCCCGAGCTCACCGCCGGCTATTTAAGGGACCTGAGCCTCTTCCCTCAACCAGAGCAACAGCTCGGCCTTCCTCTAGCTCGAGTCATTTTCTCCCCGAACTCTATTCCGAGCGCGCGCCTCTCCTGAAGCTCCTCCGCCGCACCCCCAGAACCACCGAGCCAGTCTGAGCTGCCCTCCACAACCTCCGCCCCCAAGCCACCAGCACCAGACACCGCCGCCCTGGAGCTCCCCGACCGGCCGCAGTCCCAGCTCGCTCCTACCTCTGGCCAGCGCCTCCCCGGAGCACCTCACAGGACGCCACCCCGCCGCCGCCGCTCTGAAGCTCCAGTCACCGCCGGTGGACCCCGCACCTCGCACCTATTGCCGCCGGCCAATCCCCTGTACACCAGCACCGCCGGCCCGTGCTGAAGCCCGCTGGACCCGAGCTCCACCGCCCCAGTTGCTGCGCCCGGCCACCGCCTCGACTAGTTCCCCCGCCGCCGGTAGCCACGGGGCCAAGCCCCGAGCTCGCCCCGTACCCGAGCCACCCCGCAAGATCCGCCGGCCGGCCAAGCCACGGCCTGCACGCCCCCATCCGCCGCCGGCGTTCCCTCTCCCCGCGCGCCGCCCGACTCAACGCCGCCGGAGCAGCTTCCCGAGCCGCCACCGCAGTCGCCCCAGTCCGCCGCATCGCTCACCCGAAAACCGCCCCGGCTGCCTCAGTCAGATCGCTGCCGCCTCCTGACTACTGAGCCCCGCCGCCGGTGAGATTCCTTCTTCCCTCGGCTCTCCTCCAAGCCGTGCCACCCTCCTCTCCACCTGCCGCCGCCGGCGCCTATCCTCCTCCCCTATTCCTTCCTTTTCCTTCGGTAGCAAATTTTTCCTCTCTGCTCTGCTACTCAGTGTAGTTAACCGAGCTCCTTAAGTAAGCCAGAACCGGCTACTGTTAGTGAGCCACTTAAGTATTAAGACAGTTAGTGAGTTATTAGTTCATTAGTTAGCTGTTTTAATTAGTTAATGAGATAGTTAGCTAGTTAATTAATTAGTTAATGAGATAGTTAGCTAGTTAGTTAATTAGTTAGTTAATTAGTTGATTAGTTAGTTAGTTAGCTAGCTAGTTAGATTAGTTAATTAATTAGCTGGTCAGTTAGCTCGCTAGTTGGTTAGTTAGCTAGTGTAGTTAGTTCACTGACTAGCTAGGCAATCGCTGCTAAAATAATAACTAATAACGTTTCGACCCATTTAGTAGCCAGTTAATTAATTGAGGTCAGTTGTGTAAACGGCAAGTAGTTGCAAGTGATATCTAATGATTAAGGCTAAGAAATATTTCGCGTAACGGTTACGCTGTCCGGATAATGTTTAACCCATGTGCTAACGCTGGGAATAATTAAACAAGCCAGTGCGTACACTGTTGAAATAGAGGATATGTGGATCGCAGTGTGAAGCATATTTGAGGACTGTGATCATTGGCTAGCAATAGGGTCCAGATCTTTTACATCGGTAACCACAGTGTGTGGTAGCTAATAGGCTAACAGCTAATTAACGAGTGACAGTTACCAACTCATAAGTGAGCTGAGCAATTCCTTGATCGTTTGGTCCTACCTGAGCTAAATGGCAATTAGGCTGACAAAGAAGCAGTGTGCCGACTAAGGTTCATTTGTAATCAATTGATGCATTAGTGAGTCAACTGTAATCAACCTACCTAACTACTTCGGGTATGTAACGTTAAGTCAAATAACTGATGTCACGATCTACTAGGTATTATGGATAATTATAGTTAAAAGCAAAACAGTGGCGAGAAAAGACGAGTTAGTTAAAAACTAGTCCTTGGTTAGCAAACTCAAAACACGGCCGAAACCCTAGAGCTATTATATGCACAATCGCATGCTCGCCAAAAAAAAACCCTAAACCCTAGTCGACAAGAACTTCACCAAAAACCCTAACGACAGGTGTATGCGAAAATCTTCCGAAAACCCTGAAACCCGATGCGACAGAAACACAAGGTATTTTATATAACCTGAAGCACCCGATTCTGCTATTCTAAAAGCCCTGCCGCCACGGCAGATAAATTCTTCTATCGCGGCAAGCTCCTGTCACAGCTCCCCTGCCCCGCCGCGACAATTTCTCCCCACCGCGGCAGCCCTTTTGTCCACCGCAGCAGCACCGCGACAAGCCATTCTCTGCCGCGACAAGCCAGCTTCCCGCCGCGGCAAAGCTATGCCCCTACCGTGGCAGCGCCGCGACAGCCTATCTCCCGCCGCGGCAACTGCCGTTGTCACCTTCCTCCGCCATGGCAAGCCTCTACCGCCGCCGCATTGTTCCTACCGTAGCAAAACCTTGTCCCTGCTGCCTAATTCCTGCCGTGTCAAGCCATCGTCGCTTGCCACCTTGCCCCTGCCGCGGCAGCGAGCCATCTCCGTGCCCCTTTTATCTCTTGTAGCCCCCTTAGAATCAAATAGTTGTCTAGAGCGTTATGATTTCATGTGCTGAAGTTTCTGATTCAATGTTATTTGGTTCTTCCTTGCCTCGTTGATTTATTCGTCGTTCTTTTCGATGTGTAGAGACAACGTTAGGAATTATCGCGCGAAGGAATTCGGACAGCTGACGAATCGGATTCAAGACCAAGACCGGGACAATATTGCCAGGCAAGCATTCCCACTTTGATCATGTTGAATCCCATATGTGTGAAATCATAATTATGTTGTTTACGAACTCTGCATGCTATGTGATTATTAACGATATTTTATGTAGGAATAGTTATTCCCATTAGTTGCACAATACATAGGTCCGAGTATCCGATCCTTGTAACCCTAGGTATAATAGTCGGTTGTCCCGCGACCGACAAAAATAGTAAGGCTATAGGCATTAGCCGCGCTTAGACCTGCTGTAGTCAAAAATAAGTTTTCCGAAACTTATAATACCCCATTCGGGATATGGGAATAAAACCCTCGGATAACGTGCGTTATTCGGGGTGGTGTTTAAAAGAATGTTGTCAAAACCTTGAATGAAAAATTGGAGATGATTTGGATTCGGGCGAGAGTGCTAAGGGCAGCCTGGGGCTGTAGAGGAATTGATGATGGCACGTTCGTCCGGGACGATCGTGGGATGAGGAATGGAGTCTCGCTCGAATCAGTTAAGGACCGAGCCTAAGTGCCGCTAAACCGGTTCCTCACCGTACGTCCACATGTCCTTTATGGGAAGGACTTGGCTTAGTACCCCGGCAAGTATTAGGGTTTGGACCCGTGGGAAGTAGGGAGTTAGTGCTAGGTGTTTAAAGTCCTAGAGATCCACCTACGCCGGGCGTGAGGTGTTGATGCGTCACAAAGGTGGGGAGTCTCATTTTTGGTCCGGGACGCAAAAGTGGGTCAACCACCTAGCGGGTCCAACTCTGGTATGGAAGCGGGCGAAGGTCTCGTTGTAATAACCCTGGTAGTATACTGGGCCCGGTATGCCCAGGGTGACCTACATCTTGTGGGTAAAGCCGTACAACCTCTGCAGAGTGTTAAAAACTATTCGAATAGCCGCGTCCTCGGTCATGGACATGAACTGGCAAGGCCACACACTGGTTAGACTAAGCTTTGGTTGCGAAAGCCGGGAAAGGGATTAAGGACGTGGGTATGATGTGTCCACAGAGGGCAATTTACGCTACGCGGTTGGTAGCAAGGAATTGCCGGAGAAGAAGGCTAGCCGTGTTATCCGGGATACCACGGGCTGAGCCAGGGGCACTCGCTGAACTATCCGGGATAGTGTCAGTTGAGCATTGAGCTGAGAAGCTAGTCCTACTGCCCGGGGTAGTAGGGACTGGGCTGTCTCAGTGGCTGAGATGATGAGGTAGCTGGGTCTACCTCGGGAGAAGCTTTTGTTGTTGTTGTTCTGATTTACCAGAATTTACAAACTGCTTTGGAATCTACTATTCTCGTATTTAAACTGAGAACTTACATTTCCGCACAATCAGCAACTTAGGTTAGAGCTATTCCTTGATTCAGCCCCTGCATGAAATATTGTCGTATTATCTCTCCTGTGGGAATAGCTGGCGAGTACATTCAATGTACTCACCTGGCTTGTTGATTTGGCCAGACGAAGGAGACGTCAGATCCGAAGAAGCAATCACGCTCGCAAAAGCTAGGGTGTAATCCCCAGTCAATTGCCTGTCGGGTATGGCATACTGATGGGCCGCAACTCTGCTGGATTTCCGCTGCAAATTATAGCCGTTGGGCTACAGGTATCAGATTACCGACCTTAACGGTCTATTTAATTATTTACGTATGTATGACGATGATATACAGGTTAACTCGTGTGTATCGGCTACTGATCCAGGGACCGGTACAGTGATCACGAGGGAGTTCCCGGCTTAAAAACCAGGGGCGCCACAGAGGTTGACTGCTAGGCTTGATCTGAGTTCTAGTATTGATTTTCAGGTGTCTTCTTTGTCCTACGTGGGTTGCAGTGAAGTATGGGCAATTGGGCATGCTTTGTACTCTTCGCAGGTTTCAGTTGTGTTAGTTGAGCAGTTCTTTTGTTAGTAGGTTATGCTAAGCCTTTTGTCTTGTGACGATTAATCGATAACTCAGTGTCATGCGTTCTGTTATTTCAGGAATATCTTGTTATAGCATTTCAGCTTTTGGAGCTTAAGGGTTAAGTGTTTCTCTAAGTTAAATTCTTTTGTATGGATCGATCTGATGCTTATCATAATTGACTGTTTCAGAAATCTGCCAATAACTTGTGAATAATCTCCAATTCTAACGACTTTGGTATGTGCTGCGTATACTAGTGCGTCTGAACCCATTGTGTGTGTTAAAATATGAATGTGTATCATTGTTCTGATTCCTGGATATACGATGTTCCTGGAGGGTACGACCATAACTATGGGAAGCATGCTGGAGTATGCTTGGAAACCCAGGATTTTCCCAATGCCATCAACCAGCCCAATTTCCCCTCTGTGGTGGTGCAGCCCGGTGAGAAGTATAAGCACACTATGTTGTTTGAGTTCTCAGCATAATTAGAGATACTGTGAACAGCTCAAATGGCTGCAAGTGCAGTACTTGTAGAATGGAATAAAGCGAGCAGAAAAATAACGTGTAGTGCCAGAAAATAAAATAAGATGTAGTATATACCACAAATAGGCCACAATATTGAAATGCAAGTAGGATCCCTAAAGCAATTAAATTAAACCTCTCTTAGATACAACACTTAAGAGACAATGCATTGGAGTGATTATCTCTAAAATTCTATCATCTCCTAGGATAGCGCGCTAAGAGCCAATGCATTGGGAGTGACCTTAGATGGATAACCCTCATGTCTAGACTTAAGAAATAATTATTTGTCATATTTATTGAGTTTTAAATCTAAACCTCTTTGTTACAAGTTGTATATATCTAATTAATTCACCCGTCAGAGCTGATGGAGAAAGGCAAGCAATATAATTCAACACTTTCCCTAGTAAAGAAAGACGAGCAATATATTTTAACATTCTTCCTCATGTTTAGGCTCCTATAGAATTTAGACTGAGATCGATATCATAGACTGGCACATAAACCTATACCGGTGAAATTGTGCCAAAAACCAATCATATAGAATATGTATTTTATATGTAGGATTGACAAGTGGTTTAGTTAATGAGCTCATTTCTGGTACCCCTGAACGAATATGAACCGTTTATTTTTTCTGATCTAATGGCTAATCTTATCTGGTATTTCAAACTAGACTTAAGAAGTACCACATCCGGAGGTTTTGAAAAATTTATGGAGTACCTTGATATTGGGGACAAGACTGGTATTTCAAAAATAATTTTTTTACTCACATAAATTTTTAGGAATATATTCAAACCCTAACTCCGGTATCCCTAATTCCCATCTAACCCTATCGGCCTCCTCCGTTTAACCCCTCGGCCGCTCCCTCCTCCCCATCGTCGGCGTCCTCTGGCTGCCCACGTCTCCGCCGGCCCGCCCCTCCAGCCACTGGCGCGCCTCCGCCGGCTCGCGCCTCCGCTCCCGCGCGCCTCCTTCCGCGAGCCCGTCCGGCCGCCCACGTCTCCGCCGGCCCGCCCCTCCGGCCACCAGCACGCCTCCGTCGGCCCGCGCCTCCGCCCCGCGCGCCTCCTTCCGTGAGCACGTCTGGCCACCCACGTCTCCACCGGCCCGCCCCTCCGGCCACTGGCGCGCCACCGCTAGCCCGCGCCTCCGCCCCCACGCACCTCCTTCTGCGAGCGCGTCCGACCGCCCACGTCTCCGCCGGCCCACCCCTCCGGCCACCGGCGCGCCTCTGCCGGCCCGCGCCTCCGCCCCCACGCGCCTCCTTTCGTGAGCACGTCCGGCCGCTGGTGCGCCTCCACCCAATCCAGCCACCGAGCAACCACCGATTGCCGACGACCGAAGGGAGTGTGGAATCGATCGACGGGGATGGCACGGGCGATCCAATCGGCGAAGAGGAGTAGCGGTGGGGAGGGGAAGGAGGAGGAGGAGCGATGGGCATGATGGGGAGGCTCAGGGTCTTCGTGGTACAGGAGCCGGTCGTCGCCGCCGCCTGCCTCATCGCCGGCTTCGGTACTCTCTCTCCCGTTCCCCCCTCGCGCCTTCAACCCAAACCCCCTAGTCTCTTGCTCTAATAAGGCCACCATCTAGTTCCTCTTCCTCGCTCTCTTGATGCCTCTCGTAAGCTCGTTTGGGGGATCCATGGATAGATTCTGCTCGGAGTGTTTATTGTACATTTGCCAGGATTGGTAAGGAGCAGAGCAACAAAGCTAGGATCCTTCCTTAGGTTGGAAGATGTGGTAAGGATCCCTCAGATGCGGAGCTGTGGCCCCTTCTGGATCACCATGCTTGTTCAGTAGCTCCGCGCGCGATAGGTTTTCAAGTATGTGCGAATGTATGCCATTGTTAGGGAGTTTTGCTGCATCTTCTTGGTTAATAAATTAGGTCCAAGTTGTGATTTGGTCCGGATATTAATGTTCGCGTCAAATGGTAATTTACTGGACAGTTCCAGAAGCGCAGGGTGTTACAAGCGATTGATGTGTTCTGAGTTCTCAACCAAATTCGTTTGGTTTGTTTTATTTTCGAAATGGACTACTTTCTGCTTTTTATTTGATTTTTAACTAGTACGTAAATTACTTGTAGGCTTAAATTGATGGTCATAACTGTGTGATTTCTCATATCCCTTATGAGTACCTATCACCGCTTCAAGCAGCAATAGGTGTTGTTCAGAAGGTAAGTAAGCATTTGTGACAACTCTGCTTTGATTATAAGGTATAGCATTTGCTAGAGAAGTTAGACTGTCCTTGTGCATTTTCTGCAGGGCATTAGGCCGACAATTCCAAAAGATACCAACCCCAAGCTCGCCAAGCTGCTTCAGAAATGGTGGCATAGAGATTCAGCTAAGAGGCCCGACTTCTCCAAGATACTGGAGATCCTTCAAAGACGCTCCAAATAGGTCAGTCTTGCAATTTATCAAATTTATCGCGTGTTTCCTCTTGCATAGATAGGTTAAATAGTACATCACCAACTAATTAAATGTCCAAACAAAATACACAGCTCATCTAACATGAGGTTTAAGTAGTCAGCACTCACGTTAGTTTTCGTTGTAGGGCATAGCAGACGACAAATAGTGCACAACACAAATCTTCTAATGAAATGTTCATCGTGAGATCCATTGTTCTTTTTGATTTGCTGGACCAGGCCATTGAAAGAAATTTTATCGCTGTCATCTTTGTATGCTTGGAAGAGTTGTGATGCATAGTTGATCTCATTTGATGGCTTTTGTCTTATGTTTGAGATCTCTCCTTCTGATGGTAGTCCCATGAGATAATCAACATCTTCTAAGGTGATTTGTAGTCTAGATCCTCCGATGTTGAAAGCATTTGTTTCAATGTCATAAGAATCAGCCAGTTTCTTGCATGTCTGGCATCTGATTTGAACTTGTCCTAACTTTAGCAAATCTCCAAGTCCCACTGCTCTGATTGCTTCCTGCTGGTTTGGATTTAAGGCACGAATAATATCGAGCATTGTTGTCTGACAACATGCCAGTGTTTCCTATAGATTCGAAAAAATTATTAGCGGATATGCTACTGCACATTACACAAACATGTGTTGCTTAAAAACAAGTATGGACTGCTAGCTCCCAGGATTCAATATTATTTGCCATCAGACAATAAAAGAAAACTAATTAGCTTCTACACTTAATGATTTTTGTTTTGTTGTCTTGCAGGAAGAACTCAGGTGAACAGTAAGTCAATGCATGTGGTAGTGGCGACAATGCATTTCTTCTGTTTTATTACTATTTTGGTGAATGCAATATACTATTAGTCAAAAGCTCTATTCAAACTTTGAAGAAAGTTGGACTGGTGACTCATGGATACATATATGTCAAATATTGTGTGCTTCTAGTTAATACGATTTTCACTAGAAAATGCTTAAAGCTGTCGTACAGTTACTTTGCCATTTCAAAACACAAGGTGAGTTGAGCAAATTTCCTTCCATATAATGTGCACTCCTTCAGTACACACTGAAAATCCTTTTTTATTGTATTATGCTAGATGCATGTGGTGAATAACTACTTGGGCTGGGAAAGCATTACATTGGAACTGATTTTAGGAGCATGGGAAGATGGTGGAATTTTGCTTCTACACTTTTTGAATTTTGTTTTGTTGTCTTCTAGGAACAACTCAGATGAACAGTAAATTTTTGTACCTTAGGTTTAGTTATGGGCGGTGCAGGAGTGTCAGGCTCATGATATTGCTTCTCTGCTGTTCCACATGTGGTCTTCGTTGTTCAAAAAAAAATTCAATGAACACATGTGATGATGAATAGTACGGCTTCCCGCGTATTAGGGGTATCCGTATGTAGACTCCCGTGATTTTAGGAAGATACAGCTTACCCGGGAAGGATCCCTGGACGATAAGGTAACCCCTCTCGGGAAGAGAAGACTCTCCTTAAACTAGGAAGTCGATCCCGACGTTTTAGGAGACCAGAGTCCTACTTGGGCGTAAGTCCACGTCCAGTACGACCTCGGACGCCCCCTATATAAGGATCAGCAATCCCATAGGGGAGAGGAGAGCGAAATAGATCCAACAGAGCCAATTAGGTCAAGACATCTAGTCGCAGCCCCAGAAGACGAAACCCTAGAAGATCCACTGCCTCGAAGGAGTCGAGCCCGGTGGTTTAGGATAGTTTAGTCTACGATTAGGCCTAGGGTAGCCACTAACATACACCCCCCCATTGTAAAGCGTGTTCCCGAGCAATATGTAGCAACAGGACGTAGGGTTATTATCCTGAGGGAGGCCCGAACCTGTATAAAAATGGTTGTTCCCTGCTGTCAGATCTCTTGGCGCTTGGGCCCTAGAGGTCCCTACCCCCCAGTAATCATCATCTCACGAGTACCGTAAGTTCGCCAGTTCACCGATCGTCGACAGATGGCGCCGACCGTGGGGACCTCTCCGGACCAAGCCGTCGAGGAAAGATCAAAGTCGGCAGGACGCGCAACTAGGCGCGATCAGATCCCAGCGCCGTTTGCACATCCCTCCCTGGTCGCGACCGAGGAGGAAGTAGCAAGCACGGCAGGAAAACCGGTCGCAACCTCGCCCCGCACTGGGTACTCGGACCAGGGCTTCTACGACAACTTTGGCCCTATGGACCCGTACCCGGTGACGGATCGAGTTGACTTCGGAGAATACGCCCCTGGAGAGGACTCGGATTGCGAAGCAGATCACTTCAGAACCGAGTGCGCCAGGGCCTTCAGCGGGAAGTTAGTCTTGAATGACGACTCCCCAGCAGGAACAACCAGCCCCATAGCTGGGATTTCTCCTGCTAATTCTGATCGTGGTGACGACCAAGACCGCACCCGCGTGGCGTCCGACGAGGAAAACGCGATGGAATGCGAGTACACGTCGTCCAGCCAAGGACCTTGGATGGTACTCGCGATCGACGACGGTCGAGAAGACCCCGAAGATCAGGATCTGCCCGGGGGCTCACAGCTGCGCAATGCGCTGGCTGCCTCCCACGTGGACGGAGGCTTGCCCGCTGCCGGGGAAAGAACTCCTCGTCGGAGCGGAGACCTGCCTACCATGGGAGAAAGATCCCCCCCGGGGAACGAGGGAGTACGTGTCCCGGACTGCTCGAAGACTTGCGGAAGTGCGCAATCTACTGTCACAGCCTCCCGTAGCGGATCTATCTATACCCGCGGGCGAGCAGTGGCTACGACGGCTAGGGGCTGACCTCCAGGAGGCTCAGAACCAGGCCGAGTCTTCTCGAGCTCGATCGGTGGCCCGCAGCTCTACTCGGGTGGATACCCCTCCTCCGTTAGGGAGAACGAGATCAGGAGGGACGTCACCCCAGGAACCGGTCTCCTCAGGAGGAGCAGCCGGTGGACCTCCGAGAACAGCTCGAGCGGCGCCGCCGCCAAAGGCGCCAGCAGGAGCAGCATCCTTCTCGGAGAGATCACGTGCACAACGCCAATACCCAGGGCCGATCCTCGACCCCGAATAGTGGCGAGAACGTGCCTTATCAGGGGATCCTTCAGCGGATGCCAGGCGTTGTCCCAGGAACTCCGACAGGTACACTGGCCTTCTCGTTTCAAGCCCAGCTCGCTTGAATCGTACGACGGAACCACGAATCCCGTGGAATTCCTCCAGATCTACACCACCACGATTGAGGCGGCCGGCGGTGACGAGAAGGTAATGGCCAACTACCTCCCTACCGCCCTCAGAGGAGCCACTAGGACGTGGCTGACGAATCTCCCCCCAGGAACAATACGTTCCTGGGGGACAGCTATGCGACATGCTACTCGGGAACTTCCAGGGCACCTTCCCGAGGCCTGGTCGGGTCGACGATCTTTTCCTCGTCGTCCAGTGACCAGATGAGACATTCCGTGAGTTCACGAAGAGGTTTAGTGCTGTCCGCAACACTATACCCGAGATAACGGACTCGGATGTCATCCGCGCCTTCACTCGGGGCAGCGAAACGAGATGTGCACGCACGATCTGATCATGCGCCCACCAAAAACCACCAGGCAGCTCATGGACCTGGCCGAGAAGGCCGCTTGTGCGGAGGAAACCCTTCGCTATATCAAGCAGCAGCGGGGTGAATCGACCAGCTCTCCTCTCCAGTCGAGAGGCGATTCGTGCAAGACTAAGCGCAAGAAGAAGCCCTCCGGAGGGAGCAAGGAGAAGAGGACCAGAACCGACGAGGTGATGGCCGACGTCTCCGAAAAACGCACCTGGAAGCCACGCCCCAAGGATAAGCCTACGACATCCTCAGACAAGACGTCCAAGCCCTGGTGTGACTTTCACCAGACAGACTCGCATGATCTGCGGCAGTGTCGCATCTTCAAGAAATACCTTCGGGAAGAGCGAGAGAGGTTCCGCGAGGAGAATCCTCAGGTCGCTAACAACAGCCGGGAGACGTCTTCCGACGACAATGATTCTACCCCTGAGCCTTTCCAGGGGCACGTCAGAGCAATCGAGCACATATTCGGGGGCTCGACCTCTTACGAGTCCAAGAGGCAGTATAAGACGATCGCCCGGGAAGTCCTCGCGAGTGTACCGCGAGTCCCCTCGAGCGATCAAGTGGTCTGAGGTAGCAATCTCATTCGACCAGACCGATTGCCCCGAAAACTGTGCTCGACCGGGACGGTACCCTATCGTGGTCGAGCCAACGATCAACAATTGCCGAGTGGGCCGCGTGCTAATAGATGGAGGGAGCTCCCTCAATATCCTATTCGCCAACGCCCTCGATGTCATGCAAGTGCCGCGGTCGTCCGTGCAGACGGTGACGCACGCTTTCCACGGCATCGTCCCGGGCTCATCGGCCACGCCGATAGGGCAAGTCACGCTCCCGGTTACCTTCGGTACACCGGAGAATTTCCGAACAGAGAAAATCCTGTTCGATGTAGTCGACTTCGAGACAGCCTACAATGCTATCTTGGGACGGCCTACCCTGGCCAAGTTCATGGCAGCTACGCACTACGCCTAGCAGTGCATAAAGATGCCGGGCTCAAAGGGCGTCCTTACGATAAGAAGCTCCCCCAGAGACGCACTCCTCTGTGATAAGCGCAGCCTCGACCACGCGCTCTCGGAAAACGGAGAGCATATGCCCTCAAAGGCCCACGCGGCCGTAAAAACCCATGGTGAAGTAAAAATAATCCCCCTGGATCCATCAGAGCCCTCCAAGACAGTCCGGATTGGGTCGACGCTCGACCCCGACTTAGAATCGTCGCTCATCACTTTCCTCCGAGGCAATTCGGACGTATTCGCATGGCAACCATCCGACATGCCCGGAATCCCCAGGGAAGTGATCGAGCACAGGTTAGCTGTCCGTCAAGGCGCCACACCAGTAAAGCAAAAATTACGACGGTTCGCCCCGGATCGAAAAGAGGCCATCAAAACGGAACTAGAAAAACTCCTAAAGGCCGGGTTCATCCGGGAAGTCGAGCACCCTGAATGGCTTGCCAATCCGGTCATGGTTAAAAAGGCCAACGGGAAATGGCGGATGTGTGTCGATTTCACGGACCTCAACAAAGCTTGCCCTAAGGACGCTTTCCCCCTACCCAGAATAGATCAGATAGTGGATTCAACATCCGGGTGCGATTACCTAAGCCTTCTCGACGCCTATTCGGGCTACCACCAGATAAGCATGTGCCGAGAAGACGAGGAGAAAACCTCCTTCGTAACCCCGTTCGGGGTCTTTTGCTATTCAAAAATGCCCTTCGGACTAAAGAACGCGGGAGCAACATACCAACGCGGAATGCAGCTCGCCCTCCATAGCCAAATTGGTCGGAATGTCGAAGCATACGTCGACGACCTCGTCGTGAAAACCAAAAAGAAAGAAGATCTGATCTCGGACCTGCTCGAAACATTCACCAATCTTCGAAGAAACAGAATCATGCTGAACCCAGAAAAGTGCACCTTCGGAGTAAGCGCCGGGAAGCTACTCGGTTTCTTGGTATCGCATCGAGGAATCGAGGCAAATCCCGATAAAATACGGGCAATCGCCGAGATGAGATCTCCCAGAACGGTCCGAGACGTCTAAAGACTCACAGGTTGTATGGCGGCAATGAGCCGATTCATCTCCCGACTAGGAGATCGTGCGATCCCTTTCTTTAAACATTTGCGACAACACGACGGCTTCGAATGGACAGCAGAGTCCGAAGCGGCATTCCAAGAACCCAAAAGATACTTAACCACTCCTCCGGTATTAGTCGCCCCCAATCCCGAAGAAGGGTTACTGCTCTACATCGCAGCCGGGCCGACCGCGGTCAGCGGAGTACTGACGGTGGAACGTGGAACCCCCCGAGCACCGTGAAAAGATTCAGAAGCCAGTGTACTACATCAGCGAAATTCTACACGGACCCAAGGAGCGTTATCCTCAAGTTCAAAAACTCCTATACGCAGTCCTTACTACATCTCGCAAGCTTCGACACTATTTCCAAGCTCACACGGTCACGGTCCCAACCACCTACCCTCTGGGAGAAATTCTCCGCAACCGCGAAGCCATAGGCCGAATCGCTAAATGGGCTGTCGAACTCGGAGAATTCGACATCCACTTCGTCCGGCGTACGGCGATAAAGTCGCAAGTCCTCGCTGACTTTATCACCGAGTGGACGGAGTACGACAACCCGGCATCACCAGCAGTAAAAGACGACATCTGGACATTGCACTTCGATGGTTCACTAACTATCGAAGGCGCGGGGGCTGGAATAGTCTTAACCTCTCCGACTGGAGAACGCCTGCAGTACGTACTGCAGATCGACTTCCCGGCCACAAATAACGTGGCCGAGTACGAAGGTTTGTTAGCCGGTCTCAGAGTCGCCTCCGCACTCGGAATCCGCCGCCTGCTCGTGAACGGAGATTCGCAATTGGTGGCAAGGCAAGTGTCCAAGGAGTACCAGACCACAGACCAGAACATGGCGGCTTACCTTGCGGAGGTGAGAAAGCTAGAGAAGAAGTTCGTCGGCTTTGAAGTACGGTATATCCCTCGAAAGGATAACTGCCAAGCCGACAGTCTTGCCCGCCTAGCTTCCTCACGGTCTCCATGCCCACCCGGGGCCTTTATGGAAAGGATCTCAACGCCGTCCGTGGCCCCTCTCGAGCCTGACGACGAAGGAGTGGTAGATAAGCACCACTCAAGGGTGTCACCAGGCATTGACGCTCCGAGGGGAGTGGCGGGTCACCTTGTCGCTCCCCTCGATCTTGAAGAGTCGTGGATAGAGCCCATCCGCAAGTACCTTCTCGATCGAACTGTCCCTGAAGACGATACACTTTCCGAGCAAATTGCCCGGCGCGCCAAGATGTATTCCTTGGTCGATGGGGCCCTCTACCGACGAGGGGCTCACGGAGTGCTCATGCGGTGTATCCCTCAGACGCAGGGTATAAGATTACTCGAAGAGATCCATGGAGGGGTGTGCGGGGCACATGCATCTTTCCGAACCCTGGTCGGAAAGGCCTTTAGACAAGGATTCTATTGGCCGACAGCCCTACATGACGCGAGCGAGCTAGTGAAGCGATGCCGTCAGTGTCAATTCCACCGCAGACGCATTCACCAGCCCGCCCAGGCATTACAAACAATTCCCTTGTCATGGCCATTCGCCGCGTGGGGTCTCGATATCTTAGGACCGTTCCCGGTGGCACCTGGGGGCTATAAGTTCCTCTTCGTCGCGATCGATACATTCACCAAATGGATCGAAGCCGAACCTGTCGTACAGATCACATCAGAGGCAGCCAAACGGTTCATAATGCGAAACGTTATGACCAGGTTTGGTGTCCCGAGCAGAATCATAACCGACAATGGTACTCAGTTCTCCAGCTCCGACTTCATTGAGTACTGTACCCAGCTCGGCACCAAGATATGCTATGCCTCGGTGGCACACCCACAGAGCAACGGACAGGTCGAGCGCGCCAACGGACTCATACTTCAGGGGATGAAAACTCGCGTCTTCGACAGACTCTCCGCCCACGCCAAAGCTTGGGTTCGCGAGTTGCCCTCCGTCCTCTGGGCCTTACGGACAACCTCTAATCGGGCCACCGGAGAAACTCCGTTTGGCTTGGTATATGGGGCCGAGGCCGTGCTGCCATGTGAACTTATCGTAAAATCACCACGCGTGGAATCATATTCCGACAAGGAAGAAATCCCTCGAAGAGAGGACGACCTCAACTTCATTGAGGAGAAACGGACCCAGGCTCTACTTCGGGCAACCCAATACCAGCAGAAGCTCCATCGCTATTATGACAGACATGTCCGACAACACTCATTGCAAGTCGGAGACCTCGTCCTACGACTCGTACAGAACAAAAGCAATAGCAATAAGCTCTCTCCTAAATGGGAAGGTCCGTACACGATAGTCGAAGTTACTCGACCAGGATCTTTCCGACTAGCAATGGAAGACGGCCGAGTCCTAACGAATTCCTGGAACATCGATCAACTCCAGAAGTTTTACGTCTAGTCGATTGACCACTCGAGAATATCTCCCGAATGCACAATCGGGGGCTGGCCCTGAGATTCGGTTAAAGCAAAGTTATTTATTAAAGAGGTTCTATACATGTCTGATGCACGAGGGTTACGCAATTACAAGTCGGGCAGACGCAAGCGCCCGGAAAATTCCTGAGCAACGCGATCCAGCTCCGCCAGACGATCAGAGGAGCTTTTGGTGGCCTGGATGGACGCGCCGACTGTAGTAAGCACCAACTCTAGGCGGTCCGCTATCTTCAATAAATTCTCCTCGGCGGACGAAGCTCGCACCTGCTCCCGAGAAAGAGAGTCGGAAAGCTGAGCTAACTGGTCTCGGAGGGTTTTGTTTTCACTGCGGAGTGAGTGGACCTCGCTACGGAGAGAGTGGACCTCGCCGCGAGTAGAGTCCCATTTAGCGCGAGCACGCTGGAAAAAGACACCTGTGTCAGTCAGGGCGGCAGAACCATCCAACGAAACCAATAAGGAGCAGGATTTTTTCCTACCTCTACCAAGGGTCCGAGTAGCGCCATAGGGTCATCCTCTGTCAAAGCTTCCCCGCTCGAGAGATCAGACGCCGGCCGGCCCTTAGCAGGCAAAGGGGAGGACGTCCCGCCAGCCAGGCCCCGACCAGGGCGTAATCTGATAGATGACTTCCTTGGTGGAGCAGCGGGAAGGGCGGGGTTTGACGGAGAAGTGTCCCTGCAGATCGCGTATCGGAGGTGGGGGATGAGGTCGATAAGTTCAATAGAACAGAGAGCAAGAAGATGGTACCTTGCCCTCTTCAGTGACGCGAAGCGCCTTCGTCGATCCGAAGGATCTCCTGCTTTATGAAGACAAGACGGTGGCATGGAGCTTAATTCATCCCGTGCAGCGTCTTCCATATTCTCGGGGGGTTTGGCGTTCCCGCCGCTCGGGCTGTCAACCTTGGCCGAGCCTCGACTAGGAATGGAGGGCCCAGCTTCGGGATCATCCACCCCGCGTCCTTCTTTCTGTAGAGGTGGGTTTGTTCCACCAAGACCAGTGTGAGTCGGGCGTGAGGAATTAGAAACCATACAGAAGAAAAAGATTACCGCTAGAACCTCTTCCTTCTCGTGTGGAGGTCGAAGGGGTAGCGAGGTGGGGACCATCGGACGGTCAGGGGAAGGAACGCGCATGAAGAGAGCTTCTACCTTCTCGGACACCTCCGCTTCCGGGAGAGCTATTCAAGGAAAGAAGGAGGGTTAGGAAACTTCAACGGCCCATCCCGACTAGGTTGTGAGGAAAGAAACTTACCCAGCTTCCTCCATCGTTGGTATGGATCGCTCGACAAGTCCCAGGCGCCTGTCTCCCTGAACCGTAAGGGACAAACTCCACGCCTGATGAAGTCGGCGGCCACATTGGCGGAGGATAAGCCTCGAGTTCGAAGGGCCTTGACTTCTTCGACCAGATGCTGGAGACGGGAGTCGAGCAGGGTTTCATCGGTCCAGGAACATGCAGCCTCAGGCGGAGTTCCCCAGTACCTTATGCCCGAGGAAGACGAGGGACGGCAATAGCACCACCTGTGCTCCCATCCTGGGAAGGGCCGAATCTCGGTGGCATCGATGTATTCGGTAATCCTCCCTTCCCGGAGGCGGATGATTGCGCTTCCTACTATCTTCCTCCGGGTCCTTTCCACCTTATGATAGTATCGGAATAAGTCCAGTGGTGGCCGAACTCCGAGGAAGGCTTCGCATAAGTGGGCGAGCGCACTCAGGAGGATGTATGATGCCGGGTCAAGGTTCACCACCTCGACCCGATAGAAGTGGAATATCGATTGTAGGAAGGTGGAGGGAGGCAGAAAGAACCCGCACCGAAAACAATCAGGGAAGATGACCAGCCAGCCGGATTCAGGCTCGGGAGTTCCCTCGCCCCGGACAGGGCGGAACTCGGCATGGTGGGTTGATCGGATAAGGGCCAACTCCAAGGAAGACGCGAGGTTCGCCTCGATCATCTCCGAGCGTGGCCATAGGTTGTCAGCCGATGAGCTCCTGGTCATCGTGCAAGGAAGAAGATGAAGAGAACGAAGAGGCTAGGACACAGGAATGCGATGTGGGCAAAACCCCAATTCTTGAACTCCTAAAGGATTTGAACAATCGCCGGGCGCGGTTCACGGCACGATCAGTTCCATCGCATTCAATGCGGACAGTTGCTTTTTTCACGCACAGAGCACGTCGCGAGAAAAAGAGGGTCTGACAACCCACGACCCAAGAGATGGGCCAGAGAGAGAAAAGATTCTCCATCACCACGCGAATTTTCGGCCACGATGGATCCGTTTCCTAAAAATCAGCCGGGCGGACGCGTGTCCGTGATCGACGGATCAGATCGGATCAGAAAGGCATTCTGGAATTGTTCCAAGGAATTATTCCGATAAGGTTCTTGCGACTACTCGGTAGAGATTGAGTCTACTCGGAGGAGTCATCGACAAGGACTACTCGGGTCGCCTACTCGGGATTAATCCCCGACAAGGGCAGAGTTCTAAACAAAACCATCTTGACCTCACTTCGCGTACTGATGGGGGGCTTGATGATGAGTAGTGCGGTATCCCGTGTATTCGTGGTACCCGTGTACAGTTTCCCGAGGCGTTAAGAAGGTACCACGTATCTAATAAGGATCCTCGGAAGATAAAGTAGCCCCTCTAAGGAAGGAAGAATCTCCTCAAACTAGGGAAGTCAATCCCGGCGTTTAAGAAGGCCAGAGTCCTACTCGGGCGTAAGTCCACGTCCGGTACGACCCTGGGTACCCCCTATATAGGGATCAGCAATCCCATAGGGAAGGACAGGTCAAATTAGGTCACAAGAAGTCAAGCTAGAGCCAGATTGATTCAACTAGTCGCAGCACAAGATCCCAAGAGGTGAAGCCCTAGAAGACCCGCAGTCTCGAAGGAGTCGAGCCCGGAGGATTAGTCTACGATTAGGCCTAGGATAGCCACTAACATACACCCCCATTGTAAAGCGTGTTCTCGATCAATATATAGCAACAGGACGTAGGGTTATTATCCTGAGGGAAGCCCGAACCTGTATAAAAACGGCTGTCCCCTGCTGTCAGATCTCTTGGCGATTTGGCCCCTAGAGGTCCCTACCCCCCAGTAATCATCATCTCACGAGTACCGTAAGATCGCCGGTCTACCGATCGTCGACAAGTAGATTTAGGAAACATTTTTCGCAAACGAGCTGAAGTGAAGTTGATGACGAGCATAGAAGGGCAATGAGAAGCGACGGGACTTGGATGGTGTGTTCGTCAAGTCCGGCAAGAATTGCTCAAGGCAAAGGTATGCCATAGATTAGGGTTTCTAGTTTTACCGGTCTCACAGAGTTTGGTGGGAGACCGGGTTATAGGTTCGATAGCCGTATTATCAAGAGCGGCTACCAGACGTGTAGCGCGATCATATCGGTTATCGGATGCTCAAACCTAGGATGTGTGCGGATCGTGTTTTGTTGGGAAGTTTAGATCTTAGTGTTCTAGGTTTCTGTCTGAGTAGAGACGGTCTGACCAGCCTAGTGAGGCGGTCTGACCGGCCTGGCTCTATTTCGAGCTACTTTTGGTCTGTTACCCGGAGTGTTCAGGTTGTCTCGGAATGTCCGGGTGGTCTTGAGCCATTTTGGGGTGCTCTCGGTTAGGTACCCGGAGTCTTCGTGTTGGACCAGAATGTCCGGACGTGTTCTTCCCTGTGTGCCAGAGGTCCAACGGCTAGTTTGTAGCCGTTGAAATTTGTGTGTCCAGAATGTCTAGCGGTGTTACCCCGGAATGTCCGGATGTGTTGTTCCTCGTGTGTCAGGAGTCCAACGGCTAGTTTGTAGCCGTTGGATTTGTGTATCCGGAGTGTCCGGGGGTGTTACCCCAGAATATCCGGATGTTCTGCCAAGCTCCAAATGGCTAGTTTTGGGGAGAGGGGTATTTATACCCCTTGCCCTCCTTGTGGGGGGTGCTTGCTCATTTTGCTTTGTGTAGTGACTGGTGAGGTGTTAGAACTTGGTGTTCCACCTTTGAATGCTCTCCTTTCCTCTCCTCTCCCAAGCATATTTTGTGAGATTCAAAGAGAGAGGTGTGTGGTGCTTTGGTAGCCCACACTTTGCGCATTAGTTGCGTGAGTTTGAGCATTCGGTGTCGATTATGTTCGAGCACGTGTCCGGGAATCTATTACTCTTGGAGGCCACCGACTCCTAGACGGCTTGGTGGTGATGGCTCGGTGATCTCCGGGTCATACATCATTTGTCTCTTATCTCCTTTACTAATCGTATTTTATACTTGCAATACATTACTTGTATATCTCTTATAGAAGTTGAATTGCTTGCTTGTCACCCTAGGACTGTAAACCTTGATATGTTAACATATGGTGATTATGCTCATATGAAATACTAGCACATAAGGATTTGAGCTTGTGAAAATCCAATTAGTATAATTCCGCATTAGGATCAAGCTAAATCTGTAAGTGAATTTAAAAAGCCTATTCACCCCCTCTATGCGACATCTTAGTCATTAAGGTCCTTTCAATAACAACAGTTGTTGTTTTCATCTCATCAGGCTGACCACTATGGGTATGGCTTAATACCCCCTTGAGACCTCCTGTTCTACAGCTTTATAGAGTGACACCCTCCTCATTTCCACACTCCTTGTCCCACATGGGGAACTCACAAATATCCTGTAAGCACATCGTGCTTATGTCCTTAAGCCCATATTCCATCATTTTAAACAAAACAAAGACTAATCAAGGTGTGGCTTAACTAAGTTGTGTCCATGATCACGGACATGATTCAAATATATTTTTAACATTCTATAGTGGTTGTATGGCTTTACCCTTGTCACCAGAGCTCGATAAGCACACTGTACATAGTTATGCTAGCAACATTATTACAACATGACCCTTCTTCCATTTAGTTCTAAAGACAAACCCAACAGATGAGCCATTCCTGCAATGCTTATTAAACCACGACACAATGCAGATCCATATTTGTGTCGAGCAACTTTCTACGTTAAACCACGAGAAGGCTCTTTGAAATTAAACCACTTTCTTGCACTTTCCGTCTATCACCTATGGGTTCGTACGCTAATACTAAATAGAAAACTAGATCAAGCCCTTCCCATTAGGCCATGTGGACATACGAAGCTAAATTTGGGTGAGCGGCTCTGAGTTTCAGTTCTTAATTGATCCGAGCAAGACTCCATTTTCATCTCCAAGCCACAAAGGACTGGGTCCTAACCATGCAACATGGGGCATCACTATTTTTTTTGAGAGAACATATCTGCATTAATATGATAAGGAAAACACTGGATACATCTGGAAGAGACAGCTGTCCCAAGCAATTGCAAAGAAACCCCTGAAGAAAGAGAAAATAACAGAAAGGTCCCTGGGGGCTTCAACGCTTTCCCAGCGTATCGCCGCGACGACCGGCCGGAGCGGAGGAGGATGAAGACCCGTGCATAGACCACCAGAGCACGAAGGCTTGGTCCAAACACCGCAAGAAACGACTGCCGTGAGAGGCGGATCTGAAGCATCGTTGAAAAGCCCATCAGCGCGGGCATCGCCCCGATCTTGAGCAGGTCGCCGAGGCCACAGCAATCACCGAAGCCTCGCCACAAGTCATAGACGACGAAGCAACACGCCAGAAAATAGGGGAGGTTGCCATCAGAGGTGAGGAACGGCGGACAAGAACCACCAACTGCTCCCCGCCGGCGTCCGGGAGAGCCCCGTCGGAGAACAGATCCGCCGATCTGCGCGAACAAAACCTCACAGGCTCCCCGATGCTGCCGGGAAGGATGCCACCGAGACGGGGCTGGAGCCGGAGGACCAAAAGAGCAAACGCCGCCGCCGCCACCGCCCAAACGACGCCGCCGCAGACAAAAACCCAAGACAAGCTAGACCTAACTACACATCCGGCGGAGGCCGCGTTTCCCCCCGCCTCGTGGTGCCCGCAGGCAACCGGAGGCGAGGAGAAACGGCGGCCTCGCCGGGGGGAAAGCGGCGGACTTGAGAACGGCGGCTTTTCCGCCTCTCTGAACTGTAGCAGGGGAAAGGGGAAAAGTCAAGAACGTTCTTAGTGTAGCCACAAGGCATCACTATTTTGACAACCTTTCTCAAGTATTTTTTTTAGCTGTTTTAGTATTTTTTTCAAGTATTTTTAACAAATTTAGTTTTATTTAGTGTTAATTTTGTCTCTAAGACAGTACAGAGAGTTGATACGTGTCACGTATCATGTTCTGGATCCGCGAAGTAGCCCTATCACGTATTTGACTAACGACACGCGTGGAGCCCACGAGGCTGGTCGCTACATGGCATTTGTCGTGCCGTAGGGCCGGGAATGGCACCCATCGCCCCTCTGTTGCACGATAGAATTCCAGGAGCACGACTGCACCGCATAATCAAGGCTTAAATATGTTTATTGCAGAGTTGTGACCGGTGTCTATGGCCGTGTCACTGTACGATAGGTGTCCTGTTACGACTCTACACACGTCGTGAATTAGGAGTGTGATAAGCTAGCTTGGTGGGTGGTGGTGTCCGTGAAGATCAAATTGGCGCTAAAAAGTTTCGTTAAAAACGATCGACAAGGAGGCAAAACAGCCGAATATTCCATTTTGTAGAGGATCACCCGACACCGGCAGCCTCGATACCCGCAAAAACCGCAAGTTTGCACTGCTTCTGCGTCACTCCACGAGACACGAGCACGTCACGTACATCGGCGTCAAAAGAAGCGAAACACGCGTTCCGTCGACTTTCGACGTGGGCAGCCAATATCTTATTATCTTGGCTCCTAATCAAAAACCTAGTGCGGCAAAGTCGCAATCAGATAGAGATAATATGAATCAGCCGAATCCATCTGTATGTGCGTGTCCCTTTCTTGTTTGAGTGATTCATGCAAAATTTTCTTGACTCTGCAGAATGCGTTCCTGTATTAGCCAAACGAGCACATGGGAGGAGTGCTGTCGGTGCGCTTGAGAAACATGGCACCGGCTACCATGGGGTGCCAACTTGTTTTTCTTACATTACTCGTAGATAGAACAATTCCACTGAAACATTGCGATTCCTGCGGCAAATTCCTTCACATATTCCGAGAATCGTGGCACTAGTAGATCATATTGGGAGTGCCTTGGCTGCCAGGCTGCGACCCACTATCTTGTACAGCGTGATACACGAGCCAACAGCTGCGCTGCAGTCACTTCACTTGCCGTAGAGTATTTTTTTTTCTTGCCGGGAATAGGCAGCCTGTTTCCGGTTTCCGGAATCCACTACGCAGCGGGCGGCCTGCGTGCCGCAGTGCAGTACTTCAATGGTTCGGAAACACCTGTAGTGACCAGAAATGTGTCTCTGGATGAGCAAGCACGGGCGTCCAGTCACATGACCGCGTGGTACATGCAACATGGAGGCCGCTGCTGCGTCAGTGACCCTGCATTTGGTAGTACCTCCGTGGTAACGGCGTAACTAAGGAAGCACGAGAATTCAGAACTTGAGCGTGATGCAAGGCTTCCGTCCAGATGGTCGTGATGCAGCAGCACCCAAGATCGATCCTAGTTCCCGCGAAGAAAACTCGTTGGGCATCATATAATTCAGATGTTAATGACTGTATATAGTACCAAAGTGAACACCCATGGCCTCCTTCTCCAAACGAACCATTCGACGCAGTACAGCCCAATACAATGGCCACAAGCATCATTGTTGGATCTAATCCCGGCACTGATTGACTTCACCAGAGAGAAACAAACAGATCGAGGACAATGACTACTAAGTATAGTCGGTAGCCTAGTGCTGTCACGGTGCTAAGCGCAGATAGGGATATGTCGGACGCCACACATGAGCGACATTACGTTTGCACCACTCACCTTGGCATTACTCGCAGAATTCCATGACATAAGCGACAATTCAACGGACGGACACGCAATTTATGGCAACTCCCTAGTGAGTAAATTAACTCCGCCAACAGCTATCTACCTCCTTCGCTTTAAAATAAATATCATTTTAGAATTGAGTACAAAAATTAAGAGTGTGAGTAAAATATTAATATTAATATTATCTTCAATCATTTTTATGTTCATTTTTTCCTCAAGTAGTTACTAACTCCCATAGGTAATTACATTTGTTCATGACATTGATGAAAGAACAAAACAGAAATAAATAAAATGATCAAAAGTGTATAAGAAATGTAAAATAACAAATATTTTGAGAAAAAGTTGAAAAGACTAAATGAATGTCTATTTTAAAATAAAGTGAGTACTACGGTGGAATGACGCGAGAGAGTGGTTTGAAGATGTCAAAATTTCGCAGATAAAATATCAAGGCCACCGTAGATTAAAAAATAGTTATCCAATTCATATTTTCTGAACCACGAATTGGTGAGATGATCGAGCGAGCGATTTCGATTTTTCTTTCTTATTTCTTGGCACGGAAGGACACGCAGGAACCTGCCAAACTGAAACACCAACGGATGCAGGAGCAACAGGTGTAGTCGGGTAGCCCAATAATACTATTGGAAGATCCCATCTCGTGCATTTTTGGCACGGCGTGCATTCTTGGTGTCGCCGTTGCTACCGACACAGCGTCGCCCGTGGTGGCGCTCCCGTGGGCGTCCGGGCGCCGTCGCTTTCCGGTCGACGAGGGCCAGGACCGCTGGGGCACGCTGCGGGAGTCAAAGGCACCAATGATAGGGAGGCTCCCGGCTGCCCGGTCCGTCCATTTGTGGCCGGCGTTGGAAGACTCATGCTGCTACCATTGTACCCAGGTGACTGCCAGTTGCTCTCAGGTCTCAATAATTCTGTCCTCTTCCTAACCCTATGTCAGATCAACGATAGCACTAGTTCACTCCATGATCCAGGATGCTACGAGGGGAATACTGCAATTGTCCGCATCTTTTTGGGATTTACAGGAAGTCAGAAGCCATTTCTTGGCGAGGACATTTGGCTATGCAGCTCACGTCTCAGACTTTGAACAATCTACATGGCTATGCTAGACGGGCGAGCAGTGGAGAGAGGTTTGATTATTGTGGACCATATCTGTTTTAGCTCAGTCAGAGGTAGAACACAAAATCGACGAGAGGAACTGCAACAAGTTCTTTTTTCTAAAGCGAAACTGCAAACAAGTTTGGTCATTCTGAACACGAAGGCATTGTGAGAACAGAAAAGAATATGGAAAACTAGACCACGATTGGGCGCGCTACAACTTTGGGCCCAAATTTCGTATTTACGGTCCAATACAAAATCCTCTCCAAGTTGTAGCCCAAAATTTCGCTACCTCGTGCAGGGGATTCGAACCAACAGACTTCCGATCACGAAGCACGGAGAGCGCACACTGAAGCTTGAGCCGTTAAGAACTTAAGATCAATGCTGATGGTGCAGTATCGAAGTCTGGCAATCGTGGCACTGCTGGAGCGATCTGTCGCGATGCTACTGGGCGGTTCCTTGGAGCCTCAGCGCTGGTGATAGGAGGTGTCACCTACCCAGCTATGTTGGAAGCGTTTGCATGTCGGGAGGCCCTTTGTCTAGCGGAGGATTTATGCGTTCGCCAACTCAGTATTAGAATCCGATTGCTTGGGCATCATCCGGGATATCGGAGAAGGTAGTCGATGCACCTAGGGTGCTATCTTATGAGAGATTGAAGGCAGGAGGCAGGCTTTCAACGAAGTCATCTGTACTCATGAAGGAAGATCTTCCAATCTAGAAGCGCCTTAACGTCTGATTGTGGCCGGCATGTCTGGTTTCTTGCTCCACCAGATGTAACAATTGTACCCCTTATAATTTGTGATCAATAAAGCCGGCTACTCCCTCAAAAAGAAGAAGAAGAAGAAGCTTGAGCCGTTAGGCATTGCTCGGCTGTTAAATCCACTCGCAACCAAAGCATCATTTGTGACGGTCCCGTCCTATGTGTGACATACTCACATGGAAACATGCTGAAGCAAACTCGCCCTTTGCTCCGTCTGCGCCAGCCGCCGTGAGCGCTGAAGCTCGATCGCTCCACCCACCACGCGGTGCGGTTGGGGGTGGGGAGGAAGCTCTGTTTGTCGGAGTTCTCACTTTGCTTCGACCATTGCGACCAGGACTTTCAGCGACATCGACCGACCGAATGCATGTCCTGACATGAAGGATGGCACCATGGAAGCCAGCGAGTTCTGGGATTGATCTCGTTGCTGTCCGACCAGAATATATGGCCAAACCGCTATTTCGCACGCTTTCGCTCTCGCAGCCGCTGAGCGACTGCATCCAATCCAATATGCACATACCTTCCAGTCAAAATGGTAACAGGCCGGTTGGATGCATGACCTAACAACACGGTAAAATGCGACCTTCTGTGATCTCACTGGTCATCTTCTGCAATAACAGCAACACAGACATTAGCATCACTGTGACCAGACCCATTCATACATCCATCAGTGGACGACTCATGAAAAGACACCACAAATGACCAGGCTAACATACCAACAGAGCCGACGTGCCCGCAGCCCAAGTGTCACACAAAAAGGCCGTCACCTTTCACCAATCGGGCCTGACCACACGCCACCTAGGCTTCTAGGGGTCGTGTGGCCACCGGGGCTGTCCAGTCCGTTCCCTGGCCCGCAAGCTAAAGCCTTGGCCCACAGTTTCCACTTTCTTCCTTTTTTGCTTGAACATCTTTCTTCCCTTTCTTTCACCGAATTTTACCTTTTTGGCCTTTCTGGCATCACGCGCAGCCATGGTGATTATGGGCACTTGTCCCAAGCGAATCACATGAGTCTTCATGGATGAGATATTCGCGACGAATTGATTCTTCGACAATGCGACATCGGCAGCAATTGGAGGTTTGTTGGGGGCGACAGGAGGGCGATTTTTGCCTCTCTCCGCGATACCTCCCAATCGGATCATGCTGCCAGTGACGTTTGGGGACGTTATGCGGTCTTCATTAGCATTAGTGGCGCTCAGGCCATCATCGGTGGCCGACGATCGCAGCGTTGGATATGCAGCCGCTGGAGTCTATGTACAGCGCTCTCATACGCCTTCCAGTTATTAGCAGTTACCGTTGTGAAAATTTGTAGCTATGGCGTTTGAAACTTCTCTCAAGATTAAATTTTTTACGCGGTATCTTCGTCGAGGAGCGGTGCGGATTAAAGATAATTTGGTAAAAAAGAATTGGCAAGGCGGTAAATTATGCTGCTTTTGTGATAAAGAGGAGATCATTTAACACATTTTTTCTATTGCCAATTTGCTAGTGCTACCTGACGATCAACATATTTAGCTTTTAATCTTCCTCTACCTCGTAGTACAACAAATTTGCTCAAGAATTGGCTAATAGGGGCAAGTGTACTGTGTTGGTTTGATTTGATGGTGTCGAAATGATATAGCGTTTGGCAACAAAAAACTTTTCAATCTATTACAAGTTATCTTTTTGTGTGCCAAGTGGTTGCAGTCGTGGTCTTTGCTGTAACAACCGGAGGACGAGGAGGGAATGGTCGTGTGTACCCAACGGTTGGAGACAGTTATCAGGAAATTTAAGACATGTATGGCAGTCGTATAATAGATTATGTAGTACTTGATCATCTTGTGGTTCAGTGTGTTATGCAATCTTACTTTATGTGTCATTTGATATTGTTTCGATTATATGTATTATTTTGATGCAGAAGCTGAAAAATAATAAAGCTTTTTTTCTTATTTTTAAAGCGTCCTTCTGGAGTCCGCTTGGCTACATGAATGGCGACCAAAAAACATTGCTCCTTTGTTCTATGATATCTCCAAAAAGAAAAATTATGTGTGCAGCAAGCTCTTCATAATGATACTTGCATCTCACAGATTGTTCCTAATGTGGATTTTAACACGTAACATATTCATAAATTCTCCATCCTTTGGACGCTGCTTGGGCAGGTTCAACTTTCCCCTGACATCCCCAACATCATCACTTGGAATCACTCCGTCTCAGGACATTACTCGACCACCTCGGCTTATAAGGCTCAATTCATTGGTGCTATCGGTACCAACAACAAAAGGCGCTTGCCTCTTTTATTATGTTTGTTTCCTGGAAAATCTGGAAGGAGCGCAACACATGAGTTTTTGTAATAAATACACGAAATCATCTTCTCTAATATTCAGAGTGAAGCTGCAGATTAGATGCTTATGGGAGAAAAAAAATCTTGAAAACATTATTCCAGTAGAATAGGTTTTGAGTTCTCTCGGCCTGGACGTCTTAATTCTATTTCTTTTTATGTCTACGTTCGAACCTCGAGGCAAAAATTTTGCCTATTTTTCTAAAAGAAAAGTGATTCGTCAAAACAAAGAAGATTTCGGTGACGAGATAGGCCAGGAAAAAGTACTTTGAGTGGCATGGTATGATCATTACTGAAGATCTCAACATGAACATGGTTTTGGGGCTCGTGATGAGCCAAAAAGGTTCTTTATGTTGCTTGGACTATCTCATGATTCATGATTCACCGGGGCATGCAGGAAATGCGGGAGCGCTCAGGAGGTCCTGTATGCAAATGGATGGTGCAAGAGTAAAACTGTACAGAAATCAAAATCCACCTCTCCTTGTGTCACGTAACTCTTGAGACAGACGCTCGTATACATCCAACTGAATGACGAGGGCACACTGTGCCTGCCTGCCTGCCTGCCGGGTGAGGTACAAAATCTGGAACCGCGCGCAGACGGTTGGGCCGTGCCACGGTCTCCCAACAGGTACACCATGCACGCTACATTTTCATGAACTATTCGATTCTTTGCCCTAGTAAACAGCCATCTTTGTCACAATTCCTCATTTGATCCTGAGGCCTATCCATCCTTTGCGCTTTCAGTCCTTACAGGCCTTTTATTTAACTGGTTAAAAAAGCAGAAAACTTCTACTAAATCCGTTACAAAACAGCAGTAATAAGTATTAAGTAGCACGACCTGCCAGTAAATTACTTGTACTATTGTTGGTTAGGTAGCATGTCTTTGCGTCTCTCCGTGTGGTCACGTGGGTCCAGGAAACGATCATGAACAGCCCTGCAGAAGGGGACCGTAAAAGAAGGAACAACCGTTCCAGCAGCAGAGAATCAAAGATCGAAATGGGAAACCACCCTGCAGCCTCGGTCAGTGCACGGTGCACAGCTAGCCCTTCTTTTTCTCGGCACTCTTTTCACCCTGTTTCATCCCAAGAACACAGTTTTTAAAGACTGCAACCCTGCAGATGAGGACAGAGGGAAGAGACGAGCACACACCAGTTCACCAGCGACGAATCAATACAAGTAATAGTACCAGCAGCAGCAGCACAAGCAGCAGCTAGCCTGTACTTGCTCGGTCCCAACACCAACAGCCAGCCAGAGTCCTCTTCTTGTCTCTGCAGTTCAGGCTCCGTTTCCTCTCCCCTCCTCTCTCCTGTTCTTTCTCCGCGCCTAGTACAACGAAGTGTGCGGTGTGGTGTCCATGGGGAGGTCGCCGTGCTGCGACAGGGCGGCAGTGAAGAGGGGACCGTGGTCGCCGGAGGAGGACGACGCGCTGCGCGACTACATCCAACGCCATGGCACCGGCGGCAGCTGGATCACCCTCCCCAAGAAAGCAGGTGAGTGCTAGCTCGCTCTGGCCCTGCCGTGCCGTGCGTTGCGTTGCATGCAGGTTCTTGACTGATGTGTGTTGGTGTAGGGCTGAGGAGGTGCGGCAAGAGCTGCAGGCTGCGGTGGCTCAACTACCTCCGGCCGGACATCCGGCACGGCGGCTTCACCGACGAGGAGGACGCCATCATCTTCTCCCTCCACAGCAAGCTCGGGAGCAAGTAAGTAGGAGACCAATCCTCTCTCTCTCTCTCTCTCTCTCTCTCTCTCTCTCTCTCTCTCTCTCTCTCTCTCTCTCTCTCTCTCTCTCTCTCTCTCTCTCTCTCTCTCTCTCTCTCTCTCTCTCGATCACCATTCACCAGACAACTGAGAAGCAAAAAAGGGAGTTCAATTTCGTGCGCGGTTGCGTTGCAGGTGGTCGCTGATAGCGTCGCAACTGGAGAGGAGGACGGACAACGACGTCAAGAACCACTGGAACACCAAGCTCAAGAAGCGCCTCGCCGCCGCCGCCGCCGCCGCTGTCCCCACCACCCGCTCCCCGTCCTTCTTGCCGCTGCCGTCGCCGGCCTCAGCGCCAGTGCTGCCCATGGCGCCCGTGCCTGCGCACCCGTCGCTGCTCCCCCTCGCCGCACCGCCCGTGAAGACCGAGACGTACACCTGCGACGACTACTTCCTGGCGCCGGCCGCGCTCCAGGAACCGTTCGCCGTGGGCTCCACGTCGGCCTCCGCCGCGTCGTCGGCGTCCAACTGGTCGGCGGACAGCGGCGCTGCCGACGGTGCCGGCGGGTTCTTCGTGGACTTCTGCACGGGCTCCGATCTCGGCGCCGCCGCGGCGGACCAGTTCCTCGGTGGCTTCTACTACCCTCTCGATCCGAGCTTGTCACTAGTGTAGTTGATTCGATCCCGTGTTCAGGGCAGTAGCGGTAGGATCATATCAGTATATCTGTCACACGCGCATGTTCTCGTGGTCGATCAAACGTGTTTATGCAAAGTATTCGATCGGATCGCTTAGCTCTTCGATGTCATGTACTCGTGAGAAAATTCGATACAAACTTTCAGCTTCTGTCAGGAAAGAAAAGAAGTGCTTCTCTTATGGTTGAAATGTGGTGTACCTCTGAGTTGGGGTTGTTGATTTCTGTCTCCTCCCAGGCGGTGATTGCTTTGCTTTTGCTCGTGTTCTCTCATATACTAGCAAAAAATTTAGGGTTCTGCATTAGCAAAATTTCAGGATATGCTCGTTGCTATGAATCTAATTTGTTGTACGCCTTGAATCTAGTTAAAACAGTATTCTCACTTGAGCTAGCTAGCATGCATGCATGCATATCTATCATGTCCGAACCCTGAAGAGAGGTATATCAAGTGTAGTTCTTTTTATTAGTTCGTTTCAAAGAAAAGTGTAGTTCGTTCTTTCATTAGAAACACGGCTTAATTTTGTGCCACTTTCACTAATTTGTGCTTAAATGAACTGGCTATGTGCCTGTTCGTACGTGTAGCATCCATGTGAAAGGCTGTGCTCCTGGCACACAGTTTGTAGGGGGGAAGGTGAGGCTGCCAAAGATGATGAACCATGAACCATGATCGATCTGGAGATTCGCTTCCTTGCATGATGTGCGCCGGTCTCCAAGTGGGCAATATCAAAGAAGTTCACACTGGACAGACAGCAATGGCCCACATGAAGGACAAAAATGGATGGGTGATTAGTTTACGGCTAATGACGACGCTTGTGTGATAATAGAGGCAGATCCATTTTTGGTTCACAGGCTCGGATTGATTGGTTACACTTTGTCTTGTGTCAGTCAGGTCTAGAGTAAATGTTTTCTTATCATGCACGGTTTGTTTTATCCTTGCTTGACTGACAGAAGGAAGAGAGCATTATTCTTTTTTTTTCTTTTGCGGGGAAGAGAGCATTATTCTTTGACAGAAGGAAGAGTATTGATTACTTTGGCAGGAACTGAGACGACATATTTGGTTTTGCAGGGAGACGGAGCAGATCACTAACCGATCAAATTTCACTGAGATGACATCAAAATTATCCGGTTAATTACTTCAACGCTTTTACTAATTCTAGAATTTTCCTAAATCTCAGTTATTTAAAACTATACATTAGCCTAAAATTATAGTTCTAAAATTATATAATCTTATTTAAAAAATTACTATAATTTTTAGTTTGTAAATTATATTAGAGTGAGACGCAAATAAAGATGATTGAATACTGATTAAGGGCTTAAAAGACATGATTTAGAATTCAGCAAATTTTGGATAACTGAGAAACAGATAATTCGAAGCCTGCTTGATATGCGCCCACGGCATTGGGCCGTTCCGAACGTGTAGGAGAATCATTTTGGAGCAGAATCGCGCTGCATCCCTCTCCCTGCTGCAAATCAGTTGTCGACGGAAGTTCCTGAGACAAAGATGAAAGTTTCATGTCGACGGACTCGGAGACGTCCATCCAGCGATGAACGGCTCGGATGTCGCATGGCTGCGACTGCGAGCCGTACGTGCTGCGTGGGGCCCGACCACCAACGCAAAAGAGAGCACCGCTTTCTACTCCGACGGGCGGAAAGAATCAAAGAACACACTTTTACATGTCCCGCCTGAACTCTTTAACTTCTGAACATGCTAAAGTAGGTTCAGCTATTCATAGGTTCAAACAGGATGAACTAGTCCTAATTTACTAGCTAAGCTGCGTATTAAACAATTGCGCCCAAAAGAAAATAGAATTATGAAGCTCTTGTGCATACAAACAGTTTCAGTGTCCAGAGGCGGAGCTTAGTGGAGAACAACCTGGCCTTAGCTCCTCTGCAATTGTCTTAACTCCTTGATTAAAGAGTATGATGTGTAGCTTCTTTGCTGATCCACGTAATAATCACTGTTTAAATTCATATAAAAATATATGCTGACCTCTACTTAATTTTGCCCCACAGTGTCCATGAGTTTTGATGATCATATATTCCTAGAGGTCACATCAGAATTTTCAAATCAAATACTCCACTGACATGATTGCTCCAAACTAGCAAAAGATAAGACAAGGTAATCAACATATAATTCTGGTTCATGGTGTATGTGCATGCCCTTCCAAAATCCCCCTAATCCTATCCTCCCAAAACACCAAAACCCTGTTTTCCTTTACAGGCCTAGACAGGTCACGCTGAGCATGCGTCAGATCGGAAGCCACTTCTTTTTTTTTGTCCATGAGACGCCCCGATAGGGAAAAGACGCCCTGCTTTAGCTTAGCGTTTAATTAAGCGAGCGACTTCACTCACATCGATTACAGCGAAGTTTCATCGCGGTGCTCTTGTCCCGTTGCTGCGCTTCTGAATATTCCGGCACGGGAAAGCGAGGTTTCTGCTCTAACACAGGTCACTGTTCGATTAATTACGCGTTAATTAAATCTCGTTGCACCATACAGTGAAGGAGAAGAAGAAAAAACGATGTACTAGATGAACCTGGCACATCCGGTCATTCTTGTGTTGAAACTTAATCGCATGTTAAAATAACTTAACGAAATTCATTGTTTGTTTTCAGAGTCTATCTCACGAATTTAGCAAAGACGCTACCTCACGGTCACAAAATATATCATTTAGATATTGAAACAGTATGTTTTTTAATAATGAAAGGGAAAGTTCTTCCCACCGCTGCATCTAGAGATACACACAACTATTATTACAAAGTCATAATAGGAATACATGAAACAACGATACACCAAGGTACCTAAAGAAATGAAATCAACAACTATATAGTCTCTTATTAAACTGCCATTCAAACTGGGACATAAATCCCTTGATAGCCAACTTCAATTTCTTGGCACCAATATCCATTTGCTCCTGCACCGATGATCGTTGTTACAGTAAGGATCATGACTGCAGCCAATTAATACATAAAAATAAAGCCTACAAAGGATTAATTTGTTTCTTTTCAAAAATGATGTCATTACGACATAGCCAAACCGACTAACATAAAGCAGCGACGCCCACTAAAAGCTGTGGGTGAAGCATTCTGTGTACCCCCGCAGTCAGCCCCTAAAAATACGAGGAGCAGTGCGCGGTCGAGAGAGATTGAAGATTATGGAAATCGCTTGCCATGTGAAACGGGTGAAATGACAATCAACAAAAAGGTGTTGGATTGTCTCCTCCATAACTTACTACCATGCTAGTTTCGTTTAGCTAGGTTAGCTTTGGTCAAAATCCTCCCCCCCCCCGCCCCACCCCGCCCCGCCCCGCCCCGTACCAGATACCATAGAAAGATCTTAATCTTGAGTGGCACTTTTAATTTTCAGAGTTGTTTGGCCCGAAATTGAAAGTTGTAATCACTAAGGGCGCTATACATCGAGTGTACCGAAAATTGACTATTGGCATGGAGGTCCCACAAAATATGTCTCTGGTTGGTGTCAAGGTAAAGAAGGTTACCTTGGCCACCAGTGTCTGCCATGCCACTAACTTCGAGCCTACAATGACCCTTCTAAAAGAAACGTTTAGAGGGGTAGAACTCATGACCTCTACAACTGTGACATGTTTTGCCTGGTGAGGTGCTATAATGTGGGAAGTTGATCTTTAAAAGGTGTACTAGCAAGCCACTTGTCATCCCAGAAGCAAACACCAGTGCCATACCGTAGAAATAGTTCCTTTACCTTCAACAACCCACTCTAGAATTGGGAGTCACCGGAATGTGGCTGGCCGATGATAGAAGTCTGCCTTTGAGGTATAATTAATGTTATACTTTAATCATTAATTTTTATAATAATATATTTTTAAATAAAAATAAGTATGTTTCACGATGCATAGTATTATCAATCTGGTGTTATAGATATTGGTAATTTTTTATATATTGATAATCAAACATCCAAATATTTGATAAATCTAAATTAGAAAACGACATGTATTGTAAAATCTAGAAGTTAATTAGAAAACGACATTTTTTTGTAAAATGTAGAAGTTAGTTTAGTCTTGGATGCGGGATCTTCCGAATTAGTTGCCAAGAAAATCTGTTTGTCCGTTGCTATCGCGAGCACAGATTAAGACAGCCGGAGCTGGGCCGTCTGACACTCTGACTTAGCCTCCAAAGTGATAAGACGGGAGCAGCTTCTTAATTAGATTGCGATCCACTTGGTTAATTTAATTATGACATAATGTAAGCGGGATAACGGGAGAAGTACCTTCCTGTGAGGCTGTGATGTGTATATATGGAGAGACTTGCTCCTAGGCCTGCATGCAATAGCTATTAAACTATGTTCCCAGGCCTGCATGCAAGGGCTATTAGCCAGTATACAATATTACAATAATACACGCACAAGTTGCACGCAATGAAAATTGGGACGGATTTTGTTTTATGCATGATCATTGCGTGTATACTGGTTTCCAGGGAGATGCATGCATCAAGGTGCATAATATGTTTTGTAAAGTGTCATCTCAAGTCGGTTTACTTCTTATTTATTTATTTTAACTTTGCACAGGGATGCCTTGTTTATTTATGAAAGATGCATAAGGATGGCTTGAGCTAACGATTGCGTTATATACTGGCGCTTTGTCAAAGATTTTGAAGAATGGGATGGCGACTTTTCTTATTTTTGAAGGTAAGGGATGATGAAAAAAAAATGCACATATCATCTCTTTTTTAGAAAAAGATCATATCTGGAACACATGTATAAACGAACACTGCTACACTTACTTAAAAGTTCTATAAGAAAAAAAAACGTGGATAGCAACAATGTTAATGTACTGTGGGTGGGAATCATGATTTACACAACTCAATTATTTTGTCTGTCTCATTACTGCAGAAACTAAATAGATTTTATTAAAAAAATTTTTAAAGTAAGTATAAGATTGCTTTGTGTTGTGAACGGGGAGGTCAATAAATTCTTCATTTTGATCTAAAAAAACTCTGTGCTGTTAATTGTAACGCCGGTGAGTGACGGCCTACTCTCCCTTAAGGCCCAGCCCAGTACGGGGCATCCAAACCAACACTACGGTGGCCCAAGTCCAAACTCCATTTCAACGCAAGCGAGATCAATAAAACGGCTGGCAGCCTCGCACGTGAGTGGCACGAGGAATCCGACCGTTGCGGTCTCCGCCCCCAAGCCTTTAAACCTCCCAAAACTGCGATCCGCAAATTTCCCCAATTCCAAACTCGCCTCCTCGCTGCTCCCCCCACCTCTCGCTCTCCTCCCCCCCCCCGGCGCTCCTCCGCTCCGCCAGCCATGGCGATCTCCACCGATTCGCCCAGCGAGGAGAAGGTAATCCCCTCCGTCGCCCTTCCCCGCCCTCCCCGGTCGGATCTTTCTGCGGTTCTTGCTGGAAATTGGTGGGGTGGATCCTTGGGGGTCTGGCCAGGGATAGGCGTGGTAGTGTTCTTCGGAGGGCTGTTATCTCGTGTTCTTTCGCGAATTAGTGGCGGATTGGTCTCGTCTGCCAAATCTGGGAGCTTTTGCTCCCGTTTTCACGAGTCTTGTACGCTGTAGCTTGTGTGATCCATTTTTTGGTGGACGAATGGTTAGGGTTAGCTAGTTTATCTGGAATATTGAAAGAATCCGCGTCCTCTTTACTTGTTTGGTTCAAGACTGCATTTGAGTCCAGTAAGCAAACACGACTATGGGCATATGTTTAGGGTTCACCATATCGTCTGGTTAGTACTATTTAATGCTTAATGTCCCTCTCGATCTGTCCAGTCCTAAATTCCGGTCCATTTGAGTGATATTCCTGTGTTTAGAGGGTGAGCAGACGAGGGTTCATGACTATTTCAGCTTCTTGCGATGGTTTACCTTGTTAAAAAATTGCATCTTGTGGGTATTATATTGTTTGGACTATTTAGGCTTCTTGAGATTCATGATTATAAGCTCTTCCTGTGTAATGGAATGATAATGGTGTCCTGTGCTTGTCTGTAGGCTTCACAGCATTCGCAGGAGGAGAAGAGGTGGGTATTGTCTGATTTTGACATCGGGAAAGCACTTGGCAGGGGCAAGTTCGGCCATGTTTACTTGGCCAGAGAAAAAAGGGTAAGCAAGATGTTCCTAGGTCTTTTCTCTCATGTCTCATCGTAGATTAGTATGCTCATTGTCTACTTTTATTCCTATGTACCAGTAGACAGATTAATTCAGTATTGCTGGGAGCTGATTAGCTCACTGCTGTAGCAAACGGTTTCATAATTAGACATCAGATATATCTGCTCTACGACTGAGCATGGCATTGAATAATACTGGTGCGCTTATGCCTTTGGGTTTACAAGTAGGAAGCACACGTTTATCTACATGTATCTGTTTTTTCCAGCTGAGTCCAGAAGCAATATTTGCCATCTGTTTTTCCCTACTTTTGAGTTTTGTTTGTAAGTGTCTGGCTATTTTTTACAAATTGTGATGCCGTATCGTGCTCGTGGGTATAAGTTTGACGAACATCTTTCATATATAGTATCCATTACATCGTTTTATACTCTTAAAGATGGCAGGAACGTTACCTAGATCATAGCAAACATGTTGAACGTGGAGGCTCTTTGATGTCGTCTGTAATTGTTAATATTTAAAACCTTATCCATTTCTGCTTCATCTAATTATTCCAGTGTTCAACGAAGACTTACACTATTTTCTTTATATGGAAACAGAGTAATCATATTGTGGCTTTGAAAGTCCTTTTCAAGAGCCAATTGAGACAGTCTCAGGTAGAGCATCAGCTGCGACGTGAAGTGGAGATACAGAGTCACCTTAGGCACCCCAATATTCTTCGCCTATATGGGTACTTTTATGATCAGGTCCTGATTGACCCAACTCTAATACAGAGAATTATTTCTGATTTATTTTGTCCCCTCGTTTGGTCATCATTTCTTTGTCATGTGGATTTTGCAGACCCGTGTTTACCTAATCTTGGAGTATGCTGCAAAAGGTGAGCTTTACAAGGAGTTACAGAGATGCAAGCATTTCTCCGAAAGACGCTCAGCAACTGTAAGTAGATGCTTTACAAGTATTCTTGGTAAACTTATCTTCGGTCCACTTTTCCAAAGTAGTAATTCAAATTTCCCTGTTTTTTAGTACATTGCATCATTGGCACGTGCGCTCATTTATCTTCACGGGAAGCATGTAATCCATCGAGACATTAAACCAGAAAATCTTTTAATTGGAGTACAGGTATTTACATTATTTTGTTTTGATTTTAATGATCTCGGACGGTATGCTCTCTGGCATTTACATAGTTATATGCTTCCATGACAGGGCGAGCTCAAAATTGCAGACTTTGGTTGGTCTGTCCACACCTTCAACCGAAGGAGGACAATGTGTGGAACATTAGACTATCTGCCTCCTGAAATGGGTACTTTTCTTTCCATTTACTTCCATATGATAACTGTTTGTGGTTAAATGAAATGTTTTAGTTTTCTAGTTCCTACTAGTTATTTTTCTTACCTCTCAACTTGTTGCAATTGGTCCAGTGGAGAAGACTGAACATGATTACCATGTCGACATATGGAGCTTGGGCATCCTATGTTATGAGTTCCTTTATGGGCTCCCGCCTTTTGAAGCCAAAGAACACTCGGAGACATATCGAAGGTAACTCATGATGAATTTCAGAATGCAGTGATTTTACTGTTACCTTGTCCATATGTATCTCTCTTGATTTAATGTTCTTACAAATCTCGCTGCCTCATTCATTTTAGAGGTCATGTTACTTATTATTTCTTCAGGCTTATGAGCTATATTCTGTGCCAAGTGGTGTTATTATTTCAGCTAAGATACATGTTTCCTCTTTAAGTTATGCATGGTGCTTGTATATGAAACAGACACACTAAATTGATCAGCACAGCTACGCATGCTTTATATATGTGGTTTATTGTATCCATCACTAATAGATCAGCACAACTCTTACCAGAAATTATTTTGATTGAATCATATGTTTAATCTAGTGATACCATCTATACTTCAGGATTGAAAGACTACAGTTAGTTCCACTTTAATGCAACTCCACTCAGCTCCCATTGTCTCTGAAACTGCCTTATTTTACAATCCAGGATAGTGAAAGTTGACCTGAAATTTCCAGCGAAACCATTCGTTTCTCCAGCTGCAAAGGACCTAATATCACAGGTAAGAGGTTCCTGACCTGATTTCTGATCTTGATTGCAACAAGAAATGATTACTGCGATAACTGTGACATATCCTTTGCTGAACCTGACAACTTTTTTGTGTTCCGTAGATGCTTGTGAAGAAGTCAGCGCATCGCCTTCCCCTCAACAAGGTCCTCGAGCACCCCTGGATCGTGCAAAACGCTGACCCCTCCGGGGTGTACAGAGGGTAAAATTCGGCATGTCGGTGTACTCTCCTCGACTCTAGGGGGATGGCCCTGAATTCTTTTGGCTGCTGTCATGTGGCTTTCTCTTGCCATATACTACTGTTGGGTCGCAGCTGCGCCGGTAGTGTTCAACCTTCAGCTTTCCTCGATGAAGATTTGGAGCCGCATAGCAGTAGTGTCAAGTGTGTGTTGTGAATGTGTATGTGGCCGTGATCTGTAACTCTGTATCTCTTGTTGGACAACCCTATTAGTAGTCTATATATGATATCAGATGTAATTTCGAAGTACCTTGCGAGGATGTGAATAGGGTTTCTGCAGTTTGTTGTCCGGTGCTTGTTCTGTGTACCATACTAGCACCAGGGCCGATCTTGACATATTGGGGGCCCTAGGACAAGATAGCAGCAGTGCCTTTGGTGAATACACCAAAACTTTAAATGCCTTGTATTCCTTCTCTTCTTTTTGCAGGGAAGAGCTTTATTGATTAATGCATAATGTCGTTGACACTACTGCTAAAATACATGAAGGTGCATCCAGCTGCCACATAGAATGCATATTCATTTTCGCTGGTTAAGCTGAGCTACCTATTAAACTCTATATTCACCTGCTATTAGACACCGTGAATGCCTTGTAGTTCATAAGTGAGGATTGTACACCATTGCAGATTGAAGAGGAGATTGTGAGGGATCCATGAAATCCGGTGCTAACGATCCATTAATTGCTTCAAACTGCGAAAAAAAATCCTGATTAGGCGATGCAGGCGATAAGCCATCGTCCGTGGCATGGCTGGCGTCTATTTTGAGGGAAAGCCATCATGGCAACTTTATTGATTTGCCAATAGGGTTACATCATCCGAAAGAGCAGCAAGAATAAAGTCTGGAGGTTCCTCAACCCAAACGGTTGATTGAGACCCCTCCACATTACAAGAAAGAGTATGAGCCACTACATTACTTTCCCTAGGACGGTGAGCAAAGCTAACTTCAGCAAAACCTCTTGCCAAGAAAGAGCAATCTTCATATATAGCCGCCGCAGGACCAGTTGAATTACCTTCATTGTGCATTGTTTCAATAACCTCCATGCAGTCGCTATTAACAATGATTCTGGTGCATCCAATTCGTCATGCAAGAATCAGGCCAGCTCGCATGGCTCTCGCCTCCGCAGTCGGTGCATCTGCAACATGAACAATGCCGCAAGAGCTAGCAGCGAGAAAAGCTCCAAATTCGTTCCGAAGTACTGCCCCTGTTGCTCCCGCACATTTATCTGGTGAGAACGCAGCATCAACATTCAGGTTGACAAAGCCCTCCTTCGGCTTCTCCCACCCATGTCTCCTAATGCCTACAGTCGGCTTGGCAGCCCGATAATAATTGATCGCAAGAGCAACAATCGCCTGTGCCGAACGGACCGGCCTTTATATCATCTCATCACAGACTGCCTGCCGTCTCTCCCACCAACAATACCAGGACGTCATCGCAATCAACTCTCTCTAATCCAACATCAAAACCAAAAATTCGAAGACTGCGGAACCCGCTCGATCTATCACTGCAGCTTCCTCAATAATATTTCCCAATCCGAGCGCGTCCCACACTTCCCGGACTCTGCCGCATCTGAAGAAAGCATGCAAGGTATCTTCACAATGCAACTTGCATAACGGGCAGATACTACTCACAACTATGTGCTTGTTAGCAAGGACACAGTTACAAGGTATGGTACCATCCTACCATGTAATAATCGCCATGAGAAAACTTTAATCTTCGCTGACACTTTCATTGACCAGACTTTAGACCACACCGGGTTTAAATACAAAGAGCTATGAACACTTGTGTGCGCAATCTTCCAGCCATGTTGATGATCCCACTCGGTAAAGTAAGCAGACCTCACCGTAAAAACTCATGTTCTCGTATGGTTCCATGATACAAAGTCCTCCATCATACCCAGGGCAAGTGGAATATTGAGGATTCGGTTAGCATCCACAGGTAGAAAGATGTCCCGTGTCAGCTCTTCATCCTAGACTCTGTTTTCCACATCAATTAACTCAGAGACTTTTGTCAACACTACGTTTCCCCTTGCTATTAAGTCCTTCCTTGATGGGCGGTTCGGGATCCAGGGGTCATTCCATATATCAATATTTGATCCATCCCCTACTCGCCATATACACCCCTTCTTAAAAGTTGGATGCCCGCCCATATACTCTCCCAAGTATAGGAGGATCCCTTCTTCAGCTTAGCACTTATCACCAGAAGGATAATAATTTGCTCTTAACACCGTTGCACACAAGGAATCAGGTTCACAGAGAAGCCGCCAACACTGCCGTGCGAGCATTGCAAGGTTAAAACAATGCAAATCCCTGAATCCCATGCCTCCTCTCTTCTTCGGTATACACATCTTCCACCAAGCAAACCAGTGCATATGTTTCTGCTGATCATCGTCTCCCCACCAGTATTGGGTCATAGAATTTGTGATCCCTTTGCATACTAGTTTAGGAAGTTTGAAGACGGACATAGCATACGCCGGTACAGCCTGTGCCACTGCTTTTGAGTAGCACCTCCTTCCCTCCGAAAGAAAGATTCTTCTCCTTCCAACTAGACAATCTGTTGCATACCCTATCAATGAGATGTTGGAAACAGTCACTTCTATTTGCTCCAACTAGAGGTGGCAGTCCCAGGTATTTATCAGTGATAGCCTCTGTCATGATGTTCAACTCTGTACACACAGCAGCCCTAGTTTCCACTGCCGTACAAGGACTGAAGAAAATGCTCGACTTGGAATCACTTGTTGGAGCTGCCACGCACAGCTCCTTTCTTCTACCTCTGAACTCTCACAGAGAAACAATGGAGACAGGAGATTTTTGGCCTCGTGCTGCCACACAGCCGAGCATTGCTTTCAACAACATGGATATAATGCTTAAATAGCTAACACACGCACCCACTAACTCCATGCACTCACACCACTAACAGCACATCACTTACAAGCTGTCCAGAAGCACTGCAATAGGCTTGTAACACTTGGCCTAGAGTCATAGCAATCTCCTCATCAGCATGGCTGGCGTCTTTAGGAGAGGGGAGGGAGAGAGGCGGAGTAAGAGCCAAGGGTTTCGCTAATTCGTTCGTGCGATGGTGCTGCAACCTTACCGTGTTTTCAGCCTTGCATGATGGGAAATTGGGAATCATGGAGATGGGCTAAACAGTTGTTGTTGTTGGGTTGCTTACTTGTCGACGTTGAGTGCTGGCCTGCTAGGCCTATTGTACTGATATTTGTGGAATTGTGTTGTACACATATTAGCAGTACATATACCTGGGCTGGGGGCCCTTGACTTGTGGGGACCCAGGGCGGTCATCCTGGCTGCACAGGCCCAGGGCTACCGTAGTAGTGCTCACTGGCGTTCAATGTTACATTCTGGTCGAGTATTGGCGGCACAAGTTTCTAATCAAAGCACCGATCCTAAAAAAATCGAAGCCTTGTTTTTTTTATTTTTGCTTTTTTTCTTTTTCAAAGAAGGAGATGATATAACTTAATCAGAAACGGTACAATTACGAACCACCGAAGGCTCAATGTTAGCCGGGCAGCTGCCAAGCCAGCATGCTGTTTGGCCAGAAAGTTTACCAAGAATCGCAAGCTCATGACTAATCCTATTTTGGTCTTTAGATACCTTGTGCAGCTTAACATCTCTTTCACCATACAGAAGTTCCGGTGCTTCCTGAATTCTATGAGTGAAAATAGAGCGATCCAAACTTCTAGATGAGAGCAGCGCAACAGCCTCCACACAGCCCGACTCGATCAGGATGGGCCTACTCATCCATTGGTGTGCTAAAGCAAAACCCTCGCTACATGCCGCTAACTCTGCATCTAGGGCACTTGTGCAATTTCTCAGAGATCGGCACGCGGCAAACAAAACCACTCCCAGGTTGTCACACAACACCATGTCTGCACAAGCCAAATTGACTTGCATGGCAATATTTTTTTTCTTTTGCTGTATTGGGATAAATCAAGGTTCAGGTAACTTATCAAATCTTGTGTCGTGTACATTTCTGTAACTGAAATATCATAACCCGTAACAAAAATGTGCTGTTGCAAGAAAGCTCGAGTCCAAAATTGAACTTGCTGTAAAGATCACTAAGAAACCCTTGTATATACAGTAATTCTTCGTAGTGATTTCTCTACAACGCCAACTTAAAAAAAAGGTAAAAAGAGAGAGCTATAATTACATATGCTTAATATATCCATCTGAAGTCTTTTGCCTCTCACAGTACTGCCGCTGACCCATTGCACTTGGACGAGTTCTTCGCAGGCGAGCTCTCGCCGTCAAGGAGCTGCGTGTTGTGCAGGTGGTGGCGCTCGTCGTCATCGTGCTTCATGTTCTCGACGTCCTCGTGGCTCAGGAAGCAGGGCTGGTTCGTCGAGCACAGCACCCTCGCCCACATCCTATCAGTGATCACGACTTTGTTCTGCTTCTCAGTGATCCTCTGCAGAGATTGGCAAAAGTTTCAAACTATCAGCATAAGATGATATCAGGTTTTGAACTGAACGTAAGGTTGATCACGGTGTCCTAGACTTACATAGAATGGGATGTAAGCATGTCTGCCATTCACGGGCGCGACGGTGAAGCCGGTGTACCCTGCCATGGCACCATGGAGAGCACTGTGCGCAAGCAGAGTGCAGTAGACGTTGTCGGAGGCGTTTGACCGGACCGCACGGATCATGTATGTCGGATCGATGTACTTGAGAGTTATGGGAAAGTTGGGCTTCTTGAAATGATCCTGCACGATGAAGAAAGCCATCAATTCAATGGTGGAAGGATTCCAGAATGACTTAATTCTAAATTTGTTGCAATGAAAGAAACCCGTCTCAATCAGAATTATTGCAATTCAGGCATCCATTTATACTAATGTTAGGGCCTGTTTGGTTAGGCTGTGGCTATTGACAAAGCTGTTGTTGGCTGGCTGTTTAGAAAAGCTGTTATAGTTGTGGGAAAGTGAACATATGACTTTTGATTGATTCAAATCATCTATAGCATTTTGAAAATTGAGCATTGAAGTTTTAGCACATTGTAAAAAACTGGCAGAAGACAGTTTTTCCAAACAGCTGAATTTGCACTGCAAAGCCCACAGCTACCTTTTTCCAGTGAAAAGCTGCTGAAAAACCCAAGCAAACACCCCCTTATACTTGAATGAGCCAAAGAGATAAAGAGCACTGTTTATCCCCATATTGACAAGGAAATGAAGGTTTGGGGCAGAAATCTGACCTTGATCTTCTGGGAGAGCCAAAGGCCAACATCCAGAAGCAGCTTATTTCCAGAAGCATCTTGAGTGTCCACAAGATTCATACTTTGGGCGATGAGATCTTGCCCAGCACCCTCGGCCACCACAATAACCATATGGCCATTGTCCTTGAGCCGTTTCTCAATGAACTCAAGGAGCCCTCCCTTACCTTCCAGATAGAATGGTGACTCTGGGATTAAGCAACAATCCTGGGATAACAAGTAGAAAGAAGTGATCAGCCATTTGACTCGATATTACTCTTATGTTGATTAATGCAATGAACTGATAGGATGATGACAACATACCACATCACGACTAGCCAGAGTAGCATACATTGCGATGAACCCTGCATCAGTAGAATTTAAAGCTCCTTATCAGTTACTTAAATTTAAATTCCTACAAAATGTAGATGCAAGTTTGTAGCAGGGAGAGAGACATACCACTGTTGCGACCCATTAGCTTCACAACACCAATGCCATTCTCTGCACTCTCAGCTTCGACATGAGCAGCATTGATGGCCCTTTGAGCCTCCTCCACGGCGGTGTCAAACCCAAAAGACTTGTCGATCACCTGTGTGAATTCAACATCAAAGTCACAACCAGACACGAATTTTTTTCTCTTGTATACAAATGCAAGAGTACTGGAAAGAGGGAAGTACCGCAATGTCATTATCTATGGTCTTTGGAACACCAACTACTGAACACTTGAAGCCTCGTCTACGGACTTCCTGAAATGAAGTTTCAGCAATTGTTTAAAACATAGCACTGTGCATCTCACTGAGATCTTCCTGCAGTAACAACCATTGTTACCTCATAAATTACAGAAGCCCCTTTCTGAGTACCATCCCCTCCAATAATGTAAACCTGGTTAATACCACGGTCCTGAAGGCTATCAACAATTTTGGTAGTGTCATGTCCTCCCCTCGAAGTTCCCAGAACAGTCCCGCCTCTCTTGTGGATGTCATTCACCGATTTTGGTGTCAATGGAACAGTGTTTCGAGAATAGAAACCCTTGTATCCACACTACACATTGCACATCCAGAATTAGATTGAGAAAGAAAAAATAGAATCATCGTAATGGTTGGCAGGTAATATTGTTTTCAGACTTAACTACACAGCAGAATCATGTTGTTCGTGCCAACTGAAAATGCCTATTTTTTGTCACCATCAGTATTGTATTCTCAGGCAGTTTTGTTCTAAAGAACATCTCTAAGCTGTTAGAATAAGTTATAACTAACTAGCTAAGCATCATTAGCATCGCGGCAAATCATTAAGCTAGACCTAAAATACTAACAGGAACACTGTAACTTACACATGCCAAACAAGAGGACTATTTGTCGCAAACAAGACGAGCACTCCAAAGATCCTCACCTCTATGCCAACAACGCTGGTGACGGCATACATATCATACAGCCCACACACAAGCTCGCGGATCACCGTGTTCAGCCCGGGGCAGAGGCCACCGCAGGTGACGATGGCTGCGCTCACCTCTTCGGACGGGAAGTACACCCTCTGCCGCGGCCCAGCACGCCGGAAGTGGGTGCCTCTCGCACTGGTCTTGTGAACAACAATCTGCAGACATCGATACCACCACAATCCACAAAGTTAGCCCAAGAAGATTACCCTGACACGGTCATCGCGTTCTGTTTGACAGAAAATACAAAAAAATTCCAACCTTTTGCGTGACGGTGTCGTCTGTGTTGACGAAGTACTGCCTGGGAGAACACGTGGTGGGAGTGGGAAGAATCGTCAGCTTTCGAAAAATCAACATGCGTGTTTGGATGGAACTGAAACTGAAACTGTGCAGGCAAGAAAGGGAGGAGAGTTCTTACTTGACGACCGAATAAGCAGGGTTGTCTTGGAGAGGATTCGGGTACGTCTGCAGATCAGCAACAGCAACAACAAGTGAGCAATCGATTCAAGGATATTAGTAAACATGTCGCCCACAAAAATTAGTAAAAAAGAAAAATCAGGTTTTTCTTCTTCGGGGGATTGATTGATTTCCCTATGCTTCAAAATTGATCGGACCACGTGAACTACATGGTGATCAGTTCCTCCATGAAATCAACATGCGGCGACTCGAACCGAAACAAGAACTGGCAAACCCTGAGCAAAAAACACAGAACAAAAGGAGCCCCAAAAGAAGCGGCAAATTCCCAGGAAGTTGAGAACTTTCGCGGTTCCCAAGTTGAACTCCACGGCGAAATTGAAGCATCAGGAGACCAACAACCGACCGAAACGCGAGAGAGCAAGGAGCACGGGGACTCTCGCACGCACCGGGAGCTCGGGCAGGTAGTCCGTGAGGTGGGGCACGTCCTCGAGCACGTACCCCGCGTCGCCGCCCACGAGCTTCTTCTTCATCGCCCACTTGCACGCCGGCGCCGGGGACACCTTCGTGGCGGCGAGGGGGTCCTTCTCCTTCAGGTCGAGAAGCTTCTTCTTCTGCTGCTGTGGCACCGCCACGGCGGCAGGAGCGACACCGACGGATTCCATGGTAGGGACGGCGCCGTCGGTAAAGGTTCGTGTCCGCGATTACAAGAGAGTTTAACAGCGAGCCTGAGTGATTTGGGAGTAATCCTCTTGGAGTGTGGGGAAAGCCGCGGGTAATGGATTAGCGTCGTGCGCCGCCGTTACGGAGGAGAACGGCGAGGGGGAGAAGACTTAAGAGGAGAGGAGGATTCCTAAGTGGGGTTGTGGTTTCCGCTTATTTACGGTTCTGCCATTTCGTGTTGGTTTGCAGGTGAAGAAATGTCGCTGGTCATGCTTTTCTTTTTCTTTTCCTTTTAATTCGCCGGTCATGTTTGTATCGGCACGGAGTGGCGTTACGGTGTATTTGCTCTTATTTTCTTCATTGTAGTCACCCTGTCAGCGCTTTTGAGCTAAAATAGATGAGAGCATCTACTAGAAAGTTGCTTGATATTATTTTTTCTTAGTCTTTTTTTTTATCTCCGGCCACCGTCTCCTTTACAGCAGCTCGCCGTCCCCTTCTTTCTACCTTGTCTTGAATTATCGTCACATATCATTCTCCACCACTCACCACTGTTTAACACTTGCCGGAGTGAATGGTTGAATATTCTCATATTTCCTATTCCTTCTTATTTTAACTAATTGTATTCCACATAGAATAAGAGGAGAAAAAAAGCATCCCACAACCTAACTCTTCCTTAAATTTACTTTATTTTTATTCCTTATTTCGAACCTCAACCAAAGTATATTTGAAAACGGGTCACTTCAATTATCCTTTTAGGTTCTATCTTTTGTCTTTCCCTATTTAATTTTAGGAGAATATGTGAAAGAAAGAAAATTGGACCCTTCAACTACCTCGGTCTCTATCTCCGGCCACGATCCCCTTTACAGCGGCTCGTCGCCCCCATCTTCCTACCTTATCTCGATGATTATCGCCATCGGATCCTCCTCTGCCGCCCACCACCATTTAACACTTGTCGTTGTCGCTTTCTCTACAATCGTTTCTACTGCCTTCTCCTCCGTGTCCAGCAACTATCGCCATTGAATCCATCTCCACCTCCTCCAGTTCCTAATCATAACACCACACCACCCTCCCCCTACTTCTACACATCGATCAGTCCTTCAACACCAACACACTGGCCGTTTTCCCTGCAAGAGACAAACGCCACTGTTGCGCCACCTTGCCGCATCGTCCTCCTCCGTCATTTTCCACAGACCTTTCCTCTAAACTACCATGAGTTTCTTTTCCCTACCACGAATCCTAACTCATCGGTAGTAAAGTTTTGTGTTGTGGAGAGGAGGAAGGAGACGGGGAATACGAAGGTAGAAGGAGGAAATTTGACGATGCTCAATTTTTATTTAGACAACGGAATAATTAAAAAAAATGCAATATTGCTTTTTAGATGAAAAACTGAAAATACAATATTGTTAGTTAGATAATGTTTCCGATGAAATGGGACTATTGAAAAAATTGTTTTTTGTTGTAGTTATATACGTGGATACAAAGCCGTGCACAAACCTCGTGCATCATGTTCAGATTCTATGTCTTGATCGTGCCTAGAAAAAATTCGCATTTCTTGGATTCCGAGATTTAGCTTGATCAGGAGCTTGTGGGTAGGTAGGCTTAGCCTGCAAAGCCTGGAACGTACTTGGTATGAAAAAAAAATATAACGAGACTGCATGGCAAGCATAGTGAGCCTGATCGAACCATGCGGCGATCATATTTATATCTGGCTGAATGGATCAGATTCCATTTGTTTTGGAGCTATCTCCCTCGAAAATGTGAGATGATCCACGTGTACGTTTTTCGTGCACAAAACAGAGGGGCATAAATGGAAAGGCTGCAAGATTGACTCACGTGCTCAACCGGCAACGGCCCAAACTCTCCATCTAGTAGATAAAAAGAAGGATAAAGAAATTCTTGTTTAGAGGGCGAACGGTGACACACGAATAATGATGCAAGTTGCAGCTCCGACCACTTCTTTTTTCTCTCATCTTTGCCTCTGCTCCATCCATTGCTCGTTGATCCGTTGCTTTCGTACATGACACGTGAATCCTTGGCAGTGTCCCGCATGCAGGACGTCACGGACTCACAGGGCTTTTTGACCCCTAAATTCTCCCTCTCCTTAACAATACGTTGAAAACTTCGCACAAAAGACTGCTTTAACATACTACTCCACTGTTTTTCTTTTGAAAATATTTTTGTTCTTTGAGGAATTTAAAACCATGAATGAAAAGTAAAAAAGTTTCTGTGTTTCGAAATCTTGCGAGAACAAGGGATGGTCAATGCATTTTAATCACGGATATTTGACTCGTTTACGAATGCGTTCAAACCTATGGTTAGAGAAGAAGTAGGCATAACGAGGACATTGTTTTTGACGGACATTTGGTCTTAGTTATTAGTAGTATAGTTTCGTAACTGAGATCGGTCGTTGCCCCTTCCCCAATCCACGCCAGGGTATAATCGAATGATGAGCGGCATTAATAGTTTGAAAAATAGAGGGCATCAATAAGGCATCAGCTTTCTATGTGCACAACTGCACATTTTGAACGCTGTCAACTACAGCTTGGGCACCAAGGCATACCCTGATACCCATTGCTACCATATCTATGCCACTACTAGAAGCATTTTAAGCCCCTTTGATTACAAGAATGAAGAACATGTAATAAGAAAAGCGCATGAGTTTGACAAGGACGAAAGGTCAGAATAGAGGATTGCAAAGACCTCGAAAAATTATATGAATAGCCATTTGAATATGACATGGTAAAAACATATAGAATATCTTAATTTTATGCGAATGAGTAGATGAAGAGATTGCAGTGGATGTTGAAATTACTATGAAATTATGGGAAAGCTACAATAACTTGAAAGTATAAATACGTAAGTTCTTAAATTTCACATTGTATATATAGAAAAATAACATGCTAAGTCCATCAATTGATGAACGTGCTAGACTTTTTTGTTTTTCTCGTGTTTGACTGTGTGCCTTACAACCGTGTCTTTATTACTAATGACATAGGACGATGGAAAGTAGATTGTCAATTATCTCCATTGATGTGTTATTGTTAGTTAGCTCCATTGATGTGTAGGACGTTCTCTTTAGTAACGGTATTGTCCATCGTAAGAAATCATAGATGATTTATTTGCTCCCAACTTGCCTTGGTGCCGACTCCAAGTGTAGGCGTTTCATTCTGGCGTAAATAAAACTTGATAAAAAATTCACCGAAGAAAAATGGAAATTAGAAACACTGTCTAGGAAAAAACAGATTCAACTACAGAAAATCTAGAAATATTTTGAGATGTAATGGGTCTTCATCCACTTAATACCGGTGAGAACACCGATAAGAGGAGAGGGACCGGCGGCCCACTTTTTATCTTCTGTGCATATGCCCGGATACTTGAAAAAAAGAAGTCTCTTGTGTTAAGCTTCTTATTGTTATAAAAGAAACTGTAGATCCAAACTCTTCCAAAAAAAACATGATGAGCTAACTCTAGTTATCTCCTTATCAGAACCATCAAAATTAAACTACTGTGGATGCCGATGCAAAAACTAAAAAGTTTTATCTTTTTTCTTTTTGCGAGGATCAAAAAGTTTTATCCGATGAAGGAAGAGTGAATTAACCAGCAAGGACGAGAGGAGCCATACGAGATGGCACCGGCCGGGAAGGAAAAGAATCCACGGCGACCACGCCTTTAAGCGGATCGATGTGCGATCCGTCTCGGCTTCCTCAACCGCTCGTTTACTTTTCGTTTCTTCGTCAACAAACAACAAACGCAGCATCAAAAGGCTCGCTCATGATAGCCATGTACGAAAAGAATTTGTGGTCTGTGCTAGTGGATTAGAGTCAAAAAACCAGGGGACCATTCCTTGATAACCTCTCGCTGCTTGGTCCGTGATAAGCTGATACGTGCCTGCAAACCAGTGGTTTTTGGGTGACAGGAGGATGATTCCATCGGATATTCCTGCATACATGCATGGTCATCGATTGGGATTTTTGGTTGTATATATTAAGGTGGGGCGATAGTTGTATTAAGATTCCCCGAGTGTCAAGGCCAATCCTTGGGATACTGCATTCTGCATTTATACGTGTTGTTTTGTATTGCGTTTTGTTGGATGGGTGTAAGGTCGATTGTACATTCCTAGAGTTCCCTTTTGTTTCTTTTCATTCTATAAAATTATGACAGGTATCACCTCCGAAAGCTTGACGACTATTGCTTTCTCTTGGGGTACACGAAAACGACACATACCAATGGTATCAAGAAAGCAAGATTCAAATGCTCTTTCTGCAGGAACAGAAAAGGAATTGTTAATCAGTTGGGAAATCCGAGCTTGCCCACTCATTAGGGCACTCCCAATGCATTGTATCTTAGGTGTATCTTATTATATTAAATAACTGTTTAGATACAACCTTCTCAATAGCTTGTACCTTAATGTTGTATCTAAAACATTTTTATTTATTATATTTTATGATCTATGCTACCATTTTTAACCTTGTAACCTGTTTGTGGCATAGTTCTAGTACATATTAATACATGTATGAGCTACATAGGATCACTCAAGAATTAATTTACATCGTTACACCGCTAAAAGCCGGTTCCAAATTAAGAGACAGTTTTCTTCTCTTTTCTCCATAACTATCCTGCCATATAAGTTTTTTGTCTAGGTGGCATAACTTAAAAGACAGCTGAGTTGGAGCATTAAGACTGCCCTTAGTTTACCAAATGGAAGGAGCAAACACCAACTTGCAAGGTTGCATGCTTCAATGCAATATCTTCCCATGACCTACCTCCATATCTGACACATCTGGACCTCTCCAGTGGTTAAAGGTTTGATCTATGTATAAAGCTCAAGGTGCAGCAATCAGTGATGCATTACATGTAAGTTACACCCATCTATAACACTTGACAAACTGTATTCAATTAGTCAAATGTGCCCTTCATGGAGTCATTAAATAGCATTATGAAACATAGAAAAACGTTTGCAGCTTTTTTGAAGCGATGTTAAGACTTTCTTTCTTCAAGTTGGATCTGTCAAATGATACAAGCATTTTTCCTTTTCTTATTGTCGAGATGTTATGATGGGTTCTTATATAGACCAAATGATGTGGACCATTTTGATTGTTTTGTTCAGGCTGCGAATAAACGCCGCCATTTGCATTAGTAACATATATCCACTTAAGTACTATCAGCAGGCTATTTCAATGGATAAAATATTCGATAAAAATACATGAACTGATTGATATTACCTGATATTTTTAATTTTTCGACAGCTATACGGACCATATTGAAACGGATGAATCAAGGTGTCAACTCTTTTCCTCAAAAATTAAAAATCTAGGTGCCGGCTCCAAATTCATCTTGTTCGGAGAGGGAGACTCCATCCAGTTCTTGTTTTGTTGATTGGCGCTTGCAATATAAACATCACTACATTACGTGTTAAACACTCCATTTGAGTTACATTGTAGGTTGAATCTGTGCTAGTCAAGCACGCAAGCATTCTTAGTTTTGACCATTAATATAGAGAAAAATCAATATCGCTAAATTGATATTAGTAGATCTACTATAAAAGATGGTATACTTAGTTCTATTTAAAGTAAAAAAAATATATATTTAATTGATGGTTAAAATGTTACTTTAAAAATTATACCTGTCTAAAAGGACCCCTTTGTTGTGACTTAGAGATGATAATAAACAGGTAGGATAGTTGAGGCAAAAGAATTAACTTCTTTGAGACTTTTTTTATCTGAGGATCTAAACAAAAATGACGCAAAGATATCGACAACATCGCCAAGTAAGAGTAGACATCAATTAGTTGAGTATAACCACACTCGTAATCGATCGGTCTCTCTCTAGGAAGCTTAATGCTGTTGTGTGGATATATTCAACACCCCAAAAAAAACATCATTTGTTCTGCCAAATGAGCACAGTCGCCTGAAAATAAACTTTTGCAAACTTAATTTTCTTCTACCAATCAATAGATGAAAATATTTCAACAAGACGAACACAAAGTTATATGCGATAAGCTAGTGTGGTTATCGGTAGGCTTGTGAAGTGTGATACCTCGACTGATGAACGACCGAAAGTAACGAGAGAAAGTGAGCAGGGAAAACCTTCTTTTTTTGAAGTGGAGCAGGGAAAACCATGGGTCCTTGGCGTCGCGGAGAAACGCTGGCGCCTCCTATGGATTCTTGGGCGGCTGAGTCAAAGCCGAGGTACTAACCGTCGTCGTTCCATTCATTTGTTGGGCCGCCAGCAGGAGCCAACAACGACCGGCACCGGCAGGAAGTCCGGAGTCCCAGGTTGCTTCCGCCTCGACCTCCGGGGTCAAAAAACACGGCTGGGAAAAACATGAGGCGGAACCTCCAACCATCTGGAGGTTCCGACTTCCAATTCCATGGCGGCATTCCGCATTCATGCGCCAGGAGTCAAAGAAGCCTTGCCGTTTGTTTTGTTTGCCTCACCAGTGGACACCGTCCCAGAAATTTCGGCTGCTGCTGTTTAAGAGACATTCTCTTCGCCGCTCGAGAGCTCAGCCAGATGACTCGTGACAATTCCCCATGTAAATAGGGAGAATTCACCTTCAGCTCTATACGTAGCAAATTTCCCTATGTGTTGCATTGATCCTAAAGGGGCGTTTAGTTTTATGCTTCAATACAACCTGACAAAACTGATTGATGTCAAATCGACCCAAGGCACAAACTGGCCAATGTTTCGGAAGCAAATCGTGCAAAATTTCACTGCCATGTAGAATCTTTATTCTCCTCCGTGCTCGAAAACTAGTGTCAAAGATTTAACAAAAGGTGGAGTGACATTCTGTACACTCTACCAGAATAGGTACCGAAACAGGACCCCAAATATGATGAAATTTACAAGTGCTTGAGAACAACATTAAACCACCAACTCAAGTGGAGTTATGCTCTGCAAAAGAAATATAATTCTGAAGGATCCCAGAGTAGGAGTTAATGATCAAAATTGTATGAAGTTCCTTATTTTCTGAAACTGTGACCATGAATGGTCTTGAGGGGAAAAATATGAACAGTTAACTTGTCGAGAAGGCGGGGAAAGTGACTACTCATTTCGAGCTGAACTTGCCACGGACTGACTCATAAGTTGGTACATTCAGAACTGCGTATCACAGAGAACAGAATTAGAAACACTGAAACAATACACATTATTTGCAGATGTCTGGTACTTAATATTGAGCTCACCGTTTCCATGAGATGCCATTGTCAATGGTGATGAAATGATTTTCTCAGCGAGAGATGATACATCTTTCAGAGTAACACCATCAACAATCTTAAGAAGGTGCTCCACAGGTTTCCTGCAAAGTTTTACATGGCAAAGATTAGACAGTACAAAGTTTTATGCAGCAAACATTAGATAGATTCCAGGAATACAGAAATAATGCACCATTTGTGGAGCTAAGTTTCTTCTCACTAACTTGTCATATAAAGTATGTCAACTTGCACGAACAAGGTTCTTAGTTGATGCATGTCAAATAATTGGCTTGCATAAATGCATTGTGAGTTTATAATATTGTAAGAGCACATATAAAGCAGTAGCTTGTATTCTTACAAACTTACACACTTAAAAGATCAGATAGCAGTAGCACACACGAGCACGGTGTGGGAAAATAAAATTTACAAGAATATAATGGGGTGAAAAAAATGTTACTAACTCGATACAGATCTTGTGAACAATTTTTTCCCTATTTGCTACCAGTAGTTTAGACAGTTTCTGCTAGTACTGTAGAGTTGGCTACAGAAGAACAGCGACGTGGACAACGTGTAAACACCACCTGCTTTTCTCCAGATATCTTGCAGTTTTGTCATACCGATAAGAAAACAAACAGCCATCATCGTCTTCCAAAGAAAGAGTAACTCAACTAAGATAAAGAGGGCTCCCAGGTATCTACTATGGTTATCATATGTGCTTATTGACATGTCATTGTCGGCCTCAAGCTATTTATTATTCCAAGGACAAGTTAAAATCACATAGTACATCTCAACGACAGCTTAAACTTATTTCTTTTCTTGACCTTGCCAGGAATAGAACTGTAGGCACCAGGCAAAATTTAAGGTTTAGCACAGCAGCAGAAAAGTTTAAACACTGTACCTTTCACCAAATGCCAATACTTGGCGCCCCATGTCTTCAGTTGCTGATGCCTGTGAGTTTCAATTGTTAGTGGATCATCAGGCACAATTGCAGAAATATTTCACATGTGTATACATACCTTTGATTCCAAGTTCGTCAAGATAGCTGCTTTCGCTGTTGCTTTAGCACGATCTAGTTGGGTTTGGTCAACTGCAGTTAAAAATGAAGTTTCAGGCAAGTAAGTGGACTATAAACAACTGATGGATGATGAGCCAATATAGAAGAGTTAAGATACCTTGTCCAGGAGTTGCGAGGGAAGTGAGTTCTCTGGCTGCCAAGTCAATAGCTTTAGGAACAAATGTTGCATCCTGATTATCAAATAATATCTTCGTCACACTACAATAGTGTAAAATGAAATTATGACATACTATGCTTTTGTATATAATAAAATAACAATTGTTCAATTTATCCAATATTAGTGTTAAGTGCAACTGCATGGTTTGAGTTCTTAGCCAGATAAGGAAAAGCTACCCAACCAACCATTTCCAAGTGATTATTCCCACCACAAGACTTGCGCAGTAGTAAAAAGAAGAAATCTTTGCCACATCAAAGGAGATGCACCATGCATAACTGGCTTGCTTATGCAATTGTAAACAATACTTACAGTAGATGTATGAATTCCAAAAATGCCAGTGTTACTGTGAACATCCTTGAAAGCAGAGATTGATTTGAGTTGGTCAAATTCATTTACGAGACGATCTGCACAAAGCATACCACAATACAAGCACTAATATGAGTGCAAATGCAGATAAAAGATTGCTTACAGTGCAATCAGAATCTGCATAATCAGAACTTTCAGCATATGGACATGACACTGAATGCTTTAGTAGCTATAATGTTTACCATAAAAAGGAAATGACTGAAAGTTGAACTGTGAACATTAGTGTGAGAATATCGCCTTAGACCTCTTGTAAATATGTTTTGATCTCCTCTCTTTATATATGAATGGGCAGTGCTCCTGCCGTTTTCCCGTCAAAAAAAAGTTGAACTGTGTCTTTTACAGTTTATAACAGTTTGTCCTGTCAGATCTCCATATAGAATAGCTGCCTCAGGAGCAAATCCTATTTGAACTATCAGCCAGCCAGATAATTGAATAATATGTGCTTTGGCAAAATGATTTTCATCATTTATCAATTTGTTCATTAGTACGCAGGGTTCCACAAGATATAACCAATGCTTCATGGCATGCTAAAGGGCCAAACTATAAAATATACGTGTCTACTTACTTAGACGTGAATGCAAGCCTTTTCCAGATCTTCCCCAAGAATACACACCACCACCACCCAGAAGTGTCTGTAAAAGGTAGAATAACTCTTGCTGAATTAAACCAGAATGTTGTAGTGAAATCAGTAGAAGTGTTCTATTTAATAAAATTAGCAATGTGATTTAAAGAGTCTGTCTCATGAACCTGAAGAACTGATGCAATAACGAAATCTTTTTCTTGGAGCCACCCACCAGGGACCTCAAATGCCAGCGCAACATCAGTGTTCTATTTTTCAAGAAGAAACCAAAGTAAGAGAGAATGCACGTTGCACAAATAACTTCATAAGTGGCTCAAAATCATAACGCCTACCAATGAATCTGCAGCGCATCTATATTCTCCACCAACATAGGTAGAGTTTGGCTTTGTTGTTCCAGTTACATTGGGAATGTCAGACAGAAGTGGTTCAGCAATAGATAACAATTCATCATGATCGACACCAGATGCAGCTAGAACAATTCGGGGGGAAGTGTAGTTCTCCTGACATCCATGCAATAAAAAAATGAAGGTAGCATGTTAACAGGAATACCCACACAGATAGACTACTAAAAGGATTTTGGAGATGAATCTCACAGCTAAGAAATCTTCTAGGACATTTGTATTTAATCTGCTAATTGAAGATTCTGAGGCAATCAGAGGGTTTGCCAAAGCACCAGAATAGCCAGTAGAATGAAGAGCCTCCAAGAGGAAAGTTTCTGGATTACTTGAAGCTTCTGCAAGCTCTGCCTTCAGTTTCATTATCTACAAAGGAAATAAGTCAGCACTCAGCAAAGAACATATTCCACTCATCTAGACTACAGACGTGGAAGGGCATAATATTAATATGAAATACCTGTTCCTTGACCTCCCAATCTAGAAAAGCTGGATTGCGCACACAATCAATAAGCACTTCAACCATTTCAGGCATGTAAGTCTTCAGGGCTGCATAACTGTAGCTCATCATTTCACGGTTAGATGATGCTTTGGCTTTGCCACCTATTGCTTCGATTTCACGCACAACACGCAGTTGGCTCCTGTTTGTAGTTGTTGTAAAGGCCATCTTCTTTAACAGCTGAGTGGCACCTAGTGTTTCAGGTGTTTCATATAGAGAACCACAATTGACATAAACTCCAACAGAACAAGATGATCCCTGGATAAAAAAGACAAAGCATAATGGTATCACTAACTGCCCACAGGAACATGCATGAAACAGCTAGATTTAAAAAAAGGGAGCACATACTGGAGATGTCTCAGAGGCAATTTTTACACCATTTGGAAGTGTGGTGGTTCTTGTCTTGTCAGGCACCACATGATCAGGTAGCGGAGGAGGAATGGTGACTCCTGGAAGTGCAAAATCTGGAGGAGGTAATGCATTAGAGCGTGCACCTGTCAGCCAACTCCAGAAGCCACCTGATGACCTCTGTGCAACACTTGTACTAGCAGACCTAATCGCCATATTCAACATTTGAGCATCCGCCCCATGCCGCTGCAAGTCAAATGGTAAACAAATACTATTATGATTTTGTGGCCAAAGCTGATCTGACCAAAATGAACAAATTCAATAAAAAAACTCAACAAATTCAAGCTGTCTCTGCTTGGCAATTATTACAGTAAAACATTACACAGCAGAGCACTATATCCATGTATGTAAATCTCAATGATGAAATTATCTGCATACGCACATAAAAAAGGTTATCTACATCCAAGGCTGTGGCTCTATCCATGATTAGAAACCAGAGGTTCATGAATGGTAACGGATGACTGGATAAGACATTCATCACCACAACACTGCTTGTTAAGCGACATCAAATATAAAAGAGATTTCAAGCATATGCATTGAGCAAATATATCATGAGCTGCCAAGTAAATATTGATGGTTCCAGAAGATTATCTTTATTTGTCTATGTCAACACAATACTGATGAAATAAATACGAAGTGAATTGTGCAAAGGGACTTTATCAAGCTCTTCCAACCTCACCCAGAAAAAAAAAGCTCTTCCAAATCATATATTTGACTCTATGCATCCTGAACACAGAACAAGAGCTAATAGAAACAGAAAACAAGTAGTACAATGGTGCTACTCTGGTACGGATCCAAAGCGTCCTATATCTAATGAACTGAAATGACAAAAACAAAGCTACAACATTAACCTCGTGATATCCCAAAAATTCTAGCTGTTTAGCTCCTGAAATTGTGAAATAATGAGAGAGCGAGCAGCCTGGCCCATATCCGAGCTAACTCATTCCATTGATACACAAATTATCATGCCTTTTCGAACGGCCACAAATCTCCATTTTCCCCTCACGTTCACACAAAACTATGCTACATAACAAGCTTCTAATGCCACTCATCATCACATCCCAAACCCACGCGTTTCCAAGTCACCAGGCCAGGTGAAACATTTAGACAATGGTTGCTACTCGCAACGTCTAGAATGCCTCAACCCCCACGCCCACGCTATGCAGCACCGATACGTCATAGAGCTGACGTACCGGTGTCGGATACCGTATCCGATACGGATACGACACCGATACGCAATAGATACGAGTACTAGTTAATTTTGGCTGGACCGGCCCAAAAAGTAGCCAAACGACGCATTGTGCGACAGAGATCAGTGCCGACGCCTGTTAAAGTGTTACTCTCTTCTCTCCTGATTAGAGATGGCAACTGGGAGTCTGCGAGGCGATGGCGACGGCAGGCAGCAACAAGAGCACGACGACGCTGACGAATCGACGACGACCATCACGGCATCGCCATAGGGTTGATTCAATCCATCATAGGCGCAGCAACTCTCTGCAGTCTGCACTCCCCGATCAATCATTCATCTAGGTATGGTATATATGCAAAGCTCACTCCGATCGATCGATCAATCGTATATAGCGTATGTCTATCTATGCTGATGCAGCATGACGTGCATGTGATTTAAATTGATAATCAATCTATACAATAGCTGTACGAAGATTGATTAGATTAAGTGTAATTGTAATTGATAATCAATCTATACGTAATCAATCTATACGTACATGCACGCTTGTTTTTAATTTTAAAAAAAGCACTAGTACGTGCATGGCCGTATGCATCTCAATTTTATCACATTAATATGTTTAATGCAGCAATGTTACAAACAAAACACATCGTGCATCGGCCATCCCCTAAAATCAAATAATACATGTTTCTTACATATAGGTTGTTCATGTGCTAAGTCTTTTGCCTTTCAGGTGTTAGAAAATGGCATCAGGTCAAGGTGGCAGTTCTTCTCGTGCTAATGACCGTCCTAAGAGAAGAGAAATCCCTAACATCAAGGCCCCCTTGTGGGATCATGTTGAAGTTCTAGAGAAACCTAAAACCGGTGAAGGAAATAGTAGATGGAAATGCAAGTTTTGTGGCTATATTGGCCTTAGTAGCTACTCCAGAATTAAAAATCATTTTCTGAAGTTAGGTGGCGGAATCGCTCCATGCAAAAAGGTGACATTGGACATTCTTTTTGAACTCAAGAATGAAGTTGCTTGGGCTACAGCAGAAGTTGAAAAATCAAAACCAAGAAATGTTCCTTTGCCATCAAATGTAGATACCTCTGCCATATCTAAGAATAAGAAAAGGAGGGGAGCTGAAGGCCCACTAGAGAGAGCTTGGGCAAATGATTTGCACAAACAACAAGATGCTATAATTGGAAGGATGTATTATTCTGGAGGTTAGCACTTAATGATCAACTATAGTGTGCGTTATTTTAATCTTGTCCAACAATATACTAATGATGTCTTTTTAAATTTACAGGGTTGTCTTTCAATCTTGCAAGAAACCCATACTACCAAGAGTCATATAAATTTGCTAAAACACACAATTTGACTGGTTATGTTCCTCCTGGGTACAACAAACTGAGGACTACCCTGCTTCAAGAAGAGAAGGCTCACATTAAGACCTTATTGGAGACTATAAAGAGTGTATGGCCTGAAAAAAGAGTAAGCATTTGTTCAGATGGATGGTTAGATTCACAAAGGAGGCCTCTCATCAACTTCATTGCAGTTTGTGGGAATGCACCAATGTTCTTGAAGGCTATCAATGCCAGTGGTGAGGTGAAGACAAAGGAGTATATTGCTGAGAAGTTGATTGCTGTTATTGAAGAAGTGGGTCCAAAAAATGTTGTTCAAGTCATCATTGACAATGCTTCCAATTGCAAATATGCAGGTATGATTGTCCAAAAGAAGTATGGTCATATTTTTTGGACACCTTGTGTTGTGCATACTTTAAATTTAGCTTTGAAGAGCATTTTTCATGCAAAAACACCAAGGGACGATGATGAGGAAGCACTAGCAGTCTACAATGAATTAAAATTCATAAGTATAATTAGAGAAGATGCTACTTTAATCAAGAATTTCATAATGAACCATGGAATGCGACTCTCTATGTTTAATGAGTTTAGCAACTTGAAATTACTTGTTGTGGCGGAAACAAGGTTTGCCTCTGTTTTGGTTATGTTGAAACGGCTTTTGTTGGTCAAGAGAGCTCTCCAAAACATGGTAATTAGTGAACAATGGGATACGTATAGAGATGGCAGCAAAGGGATGGCAGCCACAGTGAAAGAAAAGATACTTAGTGATGTTTGGTGGGATGAAGTTAATTACATTGTTAAATTTACAGAGTCTATATATGAAATGATACGTGTGGCGGACACCGATACACCACGTCTTCATCTGATTTATGAGATGTGGGATTCAATGATTGAGAATGTATCAAAAGAGATATGCCGACATGAAGGAAAGGAAATTGAACAAGCAGAATAATCCATCTTTTGGAAGGTTATTGAGAATATATTGATTGAACGTTGGTATAAAGGCAACACTCCACTCCATTCTTTGGCACACTCACTTAATCTAAGGTAACGTATATATATTTACTGTTCTCATATGCTAATTTTCACATTCAGTTTTAGTTTTCACATACTCATATGCCTATTCGTGTATCTTTACTCTTCCTATTTTATTTTTTGTAGATATTATAGTAAGGAATGACTCGATGGAAGTGCTGGTCGTGTGCCCCCACATAAGGATAATGATGTATCAAAAGAGCGGATGATATGCTTCAAAAATTCTTCCCTATATAAGAAGATTTGACAAGAGTGAAAGAAGATTAAGTGGATTCTCCACTTGTTCAAATGAATTCACTGAATTTGATTCCATCTATGATAGATGGGCTCTTTCTCCAAAGGATTGGTGGGCAAATCATGGACAATCTATTCCTATATTGCAAAACTTAGCTCTTAAGTTGATTCACCAACCAGCCTCATCTTCTTGTTATGAAAGGAATTGAAGCACGTATGGCTTCATCCATAGCGTAAAAAGAAATGCCTTAACTGCTGAGCGTGCTGAAGATTTGGTCTTTGTGTATAATAACTTGAGGCTTCTATCAAGAAAGTCAAATGCATACAAGACAGGAGTATCAAAAATGTGGGATGTGGGAGGAGATGCTTTTGAATCTTTGACTGGTGTTGGCATTCTAGAAATTGCAGACCTCTCTATTGAAGAACCAGAGTTGGAGGCTGTGTCCTTCGCAGATGTTGATGCTTCTATTGTGGTGGAGGATGAACAAGATCAAGAGGATGAGGATGGAGAGTAGCAGACCTCAAGAATGAAGACTTGTAGTCTCATATTTATCTTTTAATATGTCTTTCAGTTTAGACTAAACTAGAACAATTTATGCTCTTTTATGTTAACTTCAAATATTGAACCTCCTTTTGCTATAATTATTTGTTATCTGTTACTTTGCTACTTGTTTTTTGTGCACCTTATGCAGAATTATTCAATACAAAGGAGAAGTATAATCAACACTTCAATTTCCAAGGTGATGTACATTGTGCTATATTTACGATACCATCTTTATTTGACAAGTTACAAAATTACGTTCTTCATAATTGAATTTTTTCCTTCCTAGCCTAGCTCTACTGGAGGATTTCATGGGGAGGTGGTGACTTGTTCGACTGAAACGGAGCAAACAATGGTATACATGAATCACAAAGATATGCATCCTCATATATTTTCTGCTCAAATTTTGATATATTTAGTATATTTTATTTAAAAAAAATATCCAGTCGTATCCCCGTATCGGTGTTTTCAAGAATTGACGTATCCCCGTATCCGTATCGGTCTGATACGTATCCGCGTATCTGTATCCGTGCTGTCTAGGCGTAGCGCCCACGCATCAAATCCGCGCGATCATAAGTTCGCATGACCAAACCACCACGATTTCTAATCCCATACGCACGGTAACGCGACCATAAGCTGCGGCAGTTCGGATCGGACGCATCGAGGCGGGATGGATGCTACGGAACCATCAGATCTAGCGAAATGGGGAGGGGGAGGTGAGGTTAGGGTTTCGGGCGTTGGACAGCTGACCTTGAGGGCACCGAGGCCGGAGGCGGCGCGGTACATGGTGGCCGGCGCCTGCGGAGGAGTCGCTCGACGGAGTCGTCGCCGGCGGCGCGGAGGATGCGGCGGAGCTGGAAATGGGGAAGGCGAAGAACAGGGCGAGAGAGACCGTGAGACAAGTGGAAGGCGACGATTCCGCAGACTGGTGCGCATATAGAAGTGAGGTTAATTCGAGATCAGTATTTTGTATGGGCCGACCCGGTTATTTTGTACGTTGGGCCAGCCCGGCCCATTTCAGGCCACAAAACATGTTCACTTCGGTGACGTTTGGGCCCATTCCGTCTAGTGGCTTGGGCCCAGCGCACTCGCGGATCAAACCCAACCGCCGCGCGGCGCGGCGCTCGTCCAAGCGATCACCGGAGCCACGCGCTAGCTCCGCATCTCCGGCGGCGACGGGAGAGGCGCGGGCGCGGCGGTGATGGTTGTGGTATGCTCGGCGAGGCGATCGGCTTCGATCGCGCGCCATTGCAGGTCCGTGGGGGAGCCAGGGCCGGCCCTGGGGTAGGGCAAACGGGGCGACGGCCCAGGGCCCACGAGAGGCAGGGGCCCCAAAATTACTAGTACAGATGCAGAATTATTATACGTCCAGTCCCTGTATACATCTACAAGCAGGAAACTGATTCTTGGGTAGTATTATTAGCATAGCAGTTGACCAAGAGCTAAAAATGAACTAGACCCAAAACTGCAGCCCATCTCGCTGTAATGAGAGCACTGTACGAGCCGGCCCTGTGTACGTGTACTACTCCAGGTTTTCCAGCGCAGTCCTGCCGTTAACACTCTCGTGCATTGATCTATTTGTTCCCCAAACCAGCGCCGCATGTTGTGCCTTCCCTAGGTCGTAGCTAGCAAATTTATGAAGGCAAACGGCGTGATTCTATCGATTCTGAAGCAATGCTCCATCAATTCTCAACTGCACTCATTCCCCCAACTATTAGCCGTTGTACATATGAGATTGAGACGGTATGTGTTTCTTCCCCCATTGATCTCTGTTAAATAGCACCATTAGCAGTTTAGCACTTAGGCTGATCGGCTCAAGAACAACAGCACTCATGATTGCGTTTTGCACCTAGTTCTAAAGGTGTTCCTCCGATTTGAGAGAAGGCTCAAGGGACAAGAGCAAGGAGAACAACAGTATAGCAGCCATCAGCATCCTTACATCCAGATCCAACCAGGTTCAGGTGTGTTTGTTCCTGTTCTTGACCATTTTTATACTATTATGTGGTAAAATATCTAGTAGAAAGCATTTTTCTAGTAGTGAGAAGAGGAAAAAAAGAAAACGAGTGCATAATCTGATAGAATCCCAAAAAGGAGCCATGGACAAAATTTTTAGAGCTAGTAGTTCTGCTAGTAATATATACATATGCTAGTAGTTCCCGAGCAAACTAGGGGCCCCGACCCAGTGCATATATACATATGCTAAAGGTGTACAGCCGTACAGTACAGGCCCAGTATTTATGCAAATAAAAAAGGCCTAAGAGGCCCATATGTGATATGTCTAATAGAAAAGTCCAAAGAGCCTAAGAGGCAACGCACGCGCAGCCGAATTCGCTCTGAATTACCGATCGGCCGAAGCCTCGTATCGTATGTGCACGCGAGCATGTCTTTGCGCGGCGTCGTGGCGATTCGTTTGATCACATCTCCAATTCTCCAATCCAATCTACCAACCTCTACACGCAGCCTGTCTACACACATGCGTGATCAAGGCCCTAGGTTTATTATAGTTTTACAACAAAAAAATTATCAATGTATGGAATCAATTTTTTTCTCCACTGTCGCCACTGGGCCTATTCATGGAGTTCGCCCTGGGGCCTCTGAAACTCTAGGACCGGCGGTGGCCGGAACTCCTCATCCACCTCCAGACCGTACCCTTCATCTTCACCGTCCTCCACCTCCGCCTCCTTCCCAGAGGGATTCTTCCTTCTGCTGTCCTGATCACGCTTCTCCTGCGCACCACAAGTCAGATGGATCTGCAGCAAGAATCGGAGAAATCAAGCATCTACGGGTCGTACTCACCATGGCCGCCACGCGAGGCGAGGGGAGAGAGAGAGGCTAGGGTTTCGCCGGAGCCGACGCCGACGCCGGCGACGAAGGGGAGATTAGATTAGATTAGTTAGGGTTCTCTCTCTCTCTCTCTTCTCTCTCTTTCCTTCGAGAAAGAATTCCCAGCATAACTATTGATGGGTCCAGGCCCAGATAGGCCCATCAAGACAATTGATGTGCTTGGACAGCCCAGCCCAGCATAACTAATGTTGGGTCCCGGCCCAGATAGGCCCATCATGACATTTATGTGTTCTTGGACGGGCCCGGCCTGGCCCAGATCAGCCTCGTATTTGAAAGGTCCGCGACACGGCCCGCTTGTTAAACCCTCCTGCTTCGCGTTGGCCCCCTCCCAAACTCATACTCCAATGGCGCCGCCATCCCCGCTGACGACGACTACGCCGGCGCCCACGCCGGTGATTGCCCGGGAGGCGTGGCAGGGTTGCAGCGTTCTCCTCGACATCAACGACAGCGACCGCCTCGCCTTCTTCCGCCTCACCCTCGGCGCGTCCGTACCTTCTCCTCCCCTCCTTGGCTTGTTTGCTCCAAAACCCTAGCTAGTGCCATCAGTCTGGTCCTCGCGCTTACGACTCCTCCTTCTGGTTGTTGGTGCAGGACGGTGAAGATAGGGGACAAGAGCTGCTCGCTGCAGCCGCTCGTGGGCCGCCCCTTCGGCTCCCTCTTCCGCGTCGGACCCTCCGGCCTCGTCCCCTACGGCACCGACGCGCCATCTCAAGGTAATGAGTATTTCTTTCTTTTTCCTATTCATGTATGTACCAAAGTTTTTAAGGCGATAAGGCGAGGCGAGGCGACCCACCCCCTTCACACCTTTTAAGCGTTAAGGCGTAAGGCGAGGCGACGCCTTAGTAACACACTAAGTTAGCCATTTAACAGCTATATCTATATCTATACTACTATATAGTGTACCAAGTTTGAACTAGACTTGGCAAGCAATATGAGCCATTGATCCCATGAATCTAACGACTGAGATTGGAGGGATTCGCGGTGAACAGCGACCATGAACAGTACCATCTACAGTGCCCCCCATGAACAGTACCATCTACAGTATCCTAACGTGCACTGCACGTACTGCTTACTAGTACTAACTAGGAGACCACACTTCCACATGAGGTAACTCAACTCTTTTATTCACTAATACAACTTTGATACAAACACTCTTCTTAGCGGCTACACTACCACTCCACTATGGCCTTCTCATGGCCATTCCTAAGACTCGCACTTGTTATCTCTTCTCTTGGTTGTTTACATGAGGGGAATGGTGGCACCTCCATTTATTAGATTACACGATCATTGGATTGGTGCCATGTGGCATAATCCAAGCCACAACTCTAGAAAACTCTATACAAATATCTTATCTCTAGAGTTCTCTACAACATTCTCTAAGTACTAGATATTTTCTTACCTCATAACTATTCTAGATACTACACCTAAGATATCTTGCTCTAGAATTTTCTCCAATTCTTGAGTTCTCGTCTAAAATATCTCTTGTCGATAGTAATACATTAAATCAGCCATTTATCGGTTAGTAAACATGCATATTCCAGAGAGAAAATAAAAAATATTGAGAAATAGATCATAGTTCATGTAGCCCATAAGTTTCCCATGGCCCAAAAGCCCTTTTAGAGGCTGTTTGTTTCAGCTTTTTGAACGGCTTCCGTTGCTCCAAAGCCAAAGCCCAAACAAAGGGCTGGCTTCTACACGCGCTTGCTGCAAAGCCACAGCGGGCAATGCACTGCGGAGCCGAAGCAGCCCGTGAGGTGCTTCCCTGGCTTTTGCGGGATAGGGTTATGACAGTACCCCTCAAGTTGATGCCTATTTACAACGAAATGCCATCGGGTATAAAATGGGGGACGACAGGCCGGTTTCCACCGTTTCCAGAGAGCCCGCATCTCCCCACAGTTCGCTTGACTCGATGGAGTGCTCGGCCGGCGACTAGGGTTTACTGTTCCCGCCGCCACCGGCCTCTCCGGCACCCGTCGCCTGTCCACCAAGCCGCCGTCGCCGTCCCCGACATCACTCTACTTGAGAAAGCACGGAGTGCTGGCCTCTCCGCCAAGCGCCGGCCTCTCCGCCAAGCGTCGTCCTCTCCGCCACCCGCCAGCCTCTCTGCCACCCCCCCGGCCTCTCCGCGAAGCTGCGCTGTCGCCATCCCCGAGCTCCGTCCACCGGAGAAACGACGGAGGAGTGCCACGAAACAGATCCAGCCGCTCGCCTCTCCGCCACCAGCCGGGGAGCGGAGTCGGGCACCGCCGTGCCCTCGAGCTCACCTGAAGAATCGTGCGGCTCGTCCTCCCCCCAGCACTGTCCTCCCGTGGTTCGTCTTCCCTATCTTCAACATTTTTTGTACTTCATGTGAGCACGGATCCGTATGTAGTGCTGTGGTGAATATGGATCTGAACATTCCTGGGGTGGATCTGAACATTTTTTATTACTCATGGCTAAATTGGTGCATGGTGCTCATGCTGTTCTTGAGGAATTGAATATCCCAAATGATACGTGTGTGTGCTTGTGTTGGAACAGATGCTATGCTTGAGTTTATACCTATGTGTATGCGTTAGATTAGTAATCTGAGAAGAACAGATCACAGGTCTTGGAATTTGTTTGGATGCTTTTACATCTGAAGCATTTGGTATATATATGTGTGTGGGTGATTAGTAAAACACACCATTCAGAGTCTGGCATTTATTTAGTTTTGAGTGTTTCCATATAGATGCTTCGTTGTTAACCTTTTGGCTTTCCTATTTGTGACATATTATTTCCCTGTGGGGCTGCACAGTTAATTTGTTCTTAGACCGTGAATTAGGATGTGATCGCCTTCTTCTTTTTGAAATGCGTAAGGACCATGTAACTGTTCTTTGTATTTGGACCAGGCAATATTGTTATCTTGCAGGCTTGTAGGCTTGTAGCTATACACAGACTAACTTCAAACATATATTATAAGCTATGCAATCAAGAAAACTGGCATCCCCTTGTGGGCGAAAAGTAATTATATGAATCCAACTAAAACTTATAACTCAGTCATCAGAAATGAGGCCCACATAATGGGAGAAAACTGAAGTTAGCGAAACAAAGATAGCCTGCTTAAACTTATAAAATATGCTTGCAAAACTGATAAGAACAGCTATTCCACTTTAGTGTTTTGCTGCCAAAAGAATGTGCTCATACACATATGAACGATACTATCATACTAAAATATATGTACAATATAGATGTATGCAACTATCTACTTTCAGCTCAAATTAGCAAAGTAATCAGACATGACATGTATATTCGTTGCACATGGCATGTGATCCTCTAGTCCTGGAATTTTTCAATACAATGAAAACTGAACCAGCAACCCAATAGATACCTGGTCTTGGCCTCTTGTAACGAGTAATCTACTTCAGTACCTTTTCTTCCAATTTCTTCCAATATCTACCAGTTTTGATTGATTGTTATTTGATTTAGTGAGTTTTTTGAATCTGAAATGAAATAGATGGAGAAGGCAATTTGGGATGCAAACCACACTAGGATTTTTTGTGACATATGCAAGGATGAGGTGAGTGCAGGGAATAGACCGGGGGGGTGTTTGAGTATGAGAGGTTATAAGAACCTTGAGCAGAAATTCTTCGAGAGAACTAATAAAAGGTATGCGAGGAAACAGTTCAAGAATAGATGGGACTCGTTAAAGAAAGAGTACACAGCATGGATGGAATTGAAATCTTCAACTGGGCTTAGGTGGGATGCTGAAACGGGAACCATTGGGGCTGATGATGCTTGGTGGAGGAATCACATTGCGGTATGTTCATATTATTTAGCTCATTATTATGTACCCTTTGTGGATACTAACTATCTGTTTGTTCCTACTCTTTTCAGAGCAAACCAGACCATGCAAGGTTTAGGAACGGGCCACCGGCCAACTTGTCTATGTTGGATGAAATGTTTGCAAGGGCATATGTGACCGGCGAATCATCCGCCATCCCTGGGGAGGAGTTGGGTGAAGACAAGGTGGAGGGTGCTCCAATTGATGTTGATGAGTCAGATGAGGAGGTCGAACATTCAGCGCCCGCTATGAAGAAAAATAAAAAGATAAAGCGCAAGGTCTCATCCAGTATGGTTGATGCATCCACGAAGGAGGACAATAACCCCTTTCTACGGGAGTACAAGAAGGCGATGAATGCGATTGCTTCAAGTGCTGAAGGGTCTTCTTGCAACAAGGTCGTCCATAGCACAACCCCCAGTATGAAGGAAGTTCTTGTGCTCATTCGGGAATGCGGAGTAAAGGAAGGAACTCCACTCTTCTACACAGCCAGCAAGCTTGTTATGAACCCCGAGTACAGAGAACTGTTCTCTCTAATTGAAATGAAAGAAGGGAGGCTGGATTGGCTGCAAAGGGCACATGATGACACCAACAAGTAGATGGCACTTGTGGACTATCTGTACGAATAATCCTTTAATGTGTGTGTCGGGACCCAGAATCCGTAACAGAGAATCTTAAGTGAAATCACCCGCTAAGTCGAAGCGTCAACCCCGACCTCAACTCTTGGGTATTAATTCCGAGAGGAGTGGAGTGATATGACCTCGAATAGCCCGAGACGTCAACCCCAAAGCTTACTCCGGCGAAGCAACGCACAAAGCAGTAGGGTGATATGGTCTCCTCACTCCTTCCCACTGAGCCGGAACGTCAACCCCGAACTCGCCCCGGCAAATTAATGCTCGGCTAGAGTAGGGTGATATAGTTCCCAACGTCTCAGTGGAGAGTCACTTCACAGGGGTGATCATACATAATGACTCTATGCTAAAGACTCTGAAACCCTACCTGCACCATGTGCTTCAATAACATACACACAAGGCACATGGGCAGGAGAGAACAACCAGAATCACAACAGCAACTCTACGACTGAAATGTAATATTATAAGTTCTTGAAACTTAACAACATATTATACATATTAGAGTTGCAAACACAGCGGAAGAGTAAAGATGGCTAAGAAGCCAAAAAGGTCGGGCCAAAAGTGGCGGCAGAACAAACCGAGCTGCCGAACCCCGGGGCAGGATCACTGCCTGGGATTCCCAGCGACTAGTCGTCTTGGGCGTCGATCTCTAAATAGAAACCACCCTCGGAGGGGATAGTTTCCTCTGCAAGAAAATTATCAGAAATAGCAACGTGAGTACAAAAATTGTACTCAGCAAGACTTACAAGGGAAATTAATAATAGATGCAACAGGTATCAATAACAGGGTAATTGTAGACTATTTTACGGAAAGCTGATTATGCTTTTGTCAATACCCTTTAAGTAGAATGAAATCCAACTACAGGAATTGCTTTTAACGGGGATGAGTTGACACTTCACGGTAAATTCTACAGCAGACCTCCGAACACTTAAACTCTCGATTCTTCCTCAACCACCCGGGGAGGAAGCAATCGCTACACCACATCCTTAGTGTTGTCAAGTTTTAGATTTATGGTTGTAGTTGTCTAATTCGACGCAGGTAATCACCAAGTTGTCCATAACCGCGGACACGGCTATTCGAATAGTTCAAACCCTGCAGGGGTATACATCTTTACCTACACGTATCAATCGACTCCTAATGCCATCGCGATTTACACACTTTCACGAGGTATGCTGGCGGAGAGTGATTGAACACGACCTTTACAATGTTTTCGACTTAAGCATGAGCCACCCTAATGGGCCAATCCGTGTACGCCAGTCCAGCCGATACTTCGACACGGTCCCAATAGTTGTATCAGGTGATACATCCCCGGTCCCGGACCGTGTGTAACCCTTACACCTATATTGAGGCACCACACCACATCATTTTTCACTCACCCAGTCAATCGAAACGGCAAACTATGCAGCTCATAACTCAAGTCTAGACAAATTATTCAGTCGTGGGCGGCCCATTATACCGGCCATGTAGAAGTACGCAAATCTTGGGTCAATATACATCGGGAACTGGTGCTTGTGGGAAAACGAGACAACCCACCATGCTCCCAGCCATGGCCTCTCGTCTATCCCGATAATTATTAGTCAAGTTTATTAGACGCAACCCGATGAACGCCCACCTACCACGTAACCCTCCCAGAGTATTGTGTTTTGTCTGCCATCCAAGGAATTATGACTTTTACATGTCTAAGCATGTCTAAGCATCGACAATATAGCAATCAATCTAAGGGTACATACCATGCTATTCTAGTTAGGTTGGGGTGGTAGTGGAGTTGATTGAGCGATAAAGTAAGTTCCGTGCGAAGAAATAGAGTTGATACTTAACGGAAAGTAGAATTTGAACGCATGCGATAACGGATTTAAAAACAAATAATACTTTGTAAATAGTAGGATGTTTGCAATGTGTTCAAAGGAGGCTGCTTGCCTTGTTGCTTGGTAACTAAACTCTGCTCATGATTGGGATCGTACGCTTCTGGATCCTCCGTCTCTAACGGGGAAGAATGAAAACACCGAAAAGAGGGCATAATCGTAAATATCAAAATGCTGAACATCAGCATGGGGTGAAATGCATGCCATGGCATAAGGATGCAAAATGAAGACTAATGCAAGTGGAATCATTTTAATCGGAGTCCGGACGCTCGAGATATCGCGATCCGAAGATTTTCGGCTAGTCGAGGAAACCCTAATTGAGTTTTTAGTCAATTTCATCTTTTCTAGCATGCAAACATGGATGAACATGATGTATTTGAATAGCTCTCATTTTTCTGAACATTTTGATATATTATGTGCATTTTTCTGGGTTCGAATGAAGTTTTTATGAATTTTTCAAGATTTAAATCAGTTTAAACCTTTTTTTATATTTTTCTCAATAAAAATAATATCAAAAGAAATTTATTATTAACAGAGGCTGGCAAGTGGGCCCCCTTGGTCAACTTTGACCAAAGCTGACTTGAGTCAATGACAAGTGGGGCCCACTTGTCATATTCATTTTATTTTCCTTATTCTTTTATTTAAAATCTGACAGGTGGGGCCTACATGTCATTGAGACAGACTAAAGGTGTTCATTAATTCCACTGTTTAGCCATTAATGTGCAATTAACCGGTCGGATCACATTAAATAGGGATAATTAACTGCTAAGCATTGATTATAGCCTTAATTATGCCTTAACAGCTGTTTAGAAGGGGCATTAAGGCCCTAACCGCCCTAACTGCCTATCGGGACCCGGCCGGCCGGTGGCTCGGTCCGTCCGTGGGCTGGTCCGGCGCGACGCCGCCGGGGGCAGCGGGGTCCTGGGGGGGCGACGGCGGAGCAGGGATGTGCGGTGGCGGCGACGAGGCTTAGCGGCGGGGTGGCGAGATGGGGAGGCGGCGCGGTGGTGAGCTCAGCGACGGAGGTGGCATCGGGGCAGAGGCGACGGGGCGGTGGGGAGGGGGGCTTCGGCGGGGCAGGACGGAGCCGAGGCGTCGGACCGGCGGCGTGGGTGGCTCGGGCAAGGCGGAGCTGAGCGGCGGAGGCGGCGGGGTGGCTCGGATGGCGACGGTGAGCTCGACGACGAGGAGGCCGCGGCAAGGAGAGGCGGAGGTGGCCGGGGAAACCAAGCAGGAGGTGGCGCTCGGGAGGAGCTCCGGTTGCCACGGCGACCTGGGGAAGCAGGAGGTGGCGACGGGTGAGAGAGGCGGCGGGGTGAGAGGATAAGGCAGGGGGTAGCGGGCCGAGTGGGCCGCGCGGGGAGGGGGAAGGTAAGGGGGAGGGAAAGCGGGCCAGGCCGGCAAAAGAAGATGGGCTGGAATGAGGTGGCCCATCCGGGGGGGGGGAATAGATTAGGTTAGGTTTATTTTTTCCTTTTTCTTTTGTTTTTGATTTTTGTTTTAAAAATCTATTTGTAAACCTAACCAATTCAAAACCTTTTGCTGATTTCAAACTTGTTGCGAAACTTTTTCTTTGGTTCAATTTCAAATTCAACAAGAATTTATCTAATTACTTTGGTTTTTTTTGAATTTGCTTTCCAAGTTTAATAAATTTGAAGCCTCTCTTTTGGAATTAATCTCTATCTCAAAATTCTGATTCCAATAATGTAATGCCATGCCATGCATGATGCACAGTCAACCAAGGTTAAAATTGGGGACGTTACAGTGTGTTGTACTGGTTGTGGACTATTTGATTAGTTGTGTTCGATGTGTACGATGTGTGTAATATTTGATTTCTATCGTTTGTGGATTATTTACATTAATGTGTGTGGTACTGGTTGAATAACGCTCATGTGTATACTTGTGCTATTTGTGGACTATTTCGTGTTGCCATTTATTAGTTCTCTGTAGTTCCTGATAACATGTGTACTGATAACATGTGTATTCTGATAACATGTGTATTCTTATGTTCTTCTTATTGCGTTTTGTAGATGAATGGGGGCGACAATGGAGGTGATGATGAGGCTACCAGGAGGGAACATCTCCTGAGGTTGGCACAACTAGGACATCAAGCTGCCGTCCTGGGTTACTTCGGTAATCTCTATAGCGAGACTTATTTGAACAAGCAACCTAGGAGGACACCACAACAAACTGGTTATGAATGGGTAATGGAGAACCTAGGTCGTAGAAAAGATTGCTACAAAATGTTTAGAATGTACCCAGATGTTTTTGAGGGACTGCATACTCTTCTAGTTTCAAATTATGGATTGCAATCAACTAGAAATATGACCTCAGTTGAAAGTTTAGCTATGTTTCTATGGTTAGTTGGAGCCCCACAATCTATCTCTCAAGTTGAGATTATATTTGCAAGGTCAACTGAAACTATTCATAGAAAGTTCATGGAAGTGTTACACTGTCTGTATTACTTAGGTCGTGATAACATAAAACCTACCGATTCAAGTTTCACAAGTGTGCATTCTAGAATTCAAGATCCACATTTTGGCCTCATTTCAAAGATGCCATTGGTGCAATAGATGGCTCGCACATACCTGTTGAAGTGCCAGCGGAAGAAATTGTTAACCACATAGGAAGACATGGTTTTACATCTCAAAATATGATGGCAATTTGTGATTTTGATATGAGGTTTACATTTGCTGTTGCGGGTTGGCCGGGTTCTGCCCATGACACACGGATTTTGAATCGCAGTATGGAGAAGTATGCACATAAGTTCCCTTTTCCTCCTCATGGTAATATTCATAACTTGTACGCTATTGTAGTGTCTATGTCGTTCTAATTTGGCGGTAATAGTTCTTCTTGTGCATTATCTGCAGGCAAATACTATCTCGTTGATTCCGGTTATCCGAACCGTACGGGATACCTAGCTCCGTATAAAGGGCAAACATACCACCTACAGGACTTTCGCCGAAGAGGGCAACCGAGGGGGAAGAAAGAGGTGTTCAATCATGCTCACTCATCACTGTGAAATGTGATTGAACGATCATTTGGTGTCTTGAAGCAGAAATGGCGTATCTTGAGGTCGGTTCCATCTTATCCGATGAAAACACAAAAGAAGATTGTCTTAGCTTGTATGGCGCTTCACAATTACATTAGAGACACACACTTACTTGATAAAGAGTTCGATCGATGCGATATGGACGAGAACTACATTCCTGGGGTCCAACTCGATGTTGTACCATTGGTGGGTGATACGGCTCCGGGAGCACTTGATGAGGGTGACATGAACAACAAGCGTGAAAGAATTGTGACCTCTTTGATAAGTGCGAGAGGAGGATAGTTAATAATGTTGTAATGTGTAATGTTAAATTTCGAATGTTGTATGAATTAGGTAGTATGGTGGTGGCGTATTTTAAATTCAAATGTTGTATGAATTAGGTAGTATGGTGGTGGCATAATTTAAATTCCAAATGTTGTATAAATGTTGTACGTTAGTGTCGAACAATTCATGACGGGAATGCAAAAATCACTCAATTAGTTGTGGTCGTATACAAATATCGTAGATGGACTTGTATGACGGGAATGCGATATGGATGAGAACTATGATGGGAATTTTTCTTTTTCCTGAATTTTCCTATTTTTTGAAATTTTCTGAATTTTTCAATTTTTTCTGAATTTTCTGAAAGTTTAGCTATTTTTTTCTTCTGATTTTTCTAATTTTTTCTTTTTTTCAATTTTTCTAAAATTTCCAAACTTTTTTCCTGATTTTTTCCCAATTTTTCTGAATTTTTATTTTTTTCCTATTTTTTCAATTTTTCTTTTTTCTTTTTTTATTTTTTTCTGATTTTTTACATTTTTCCTGAATTTTTGTTTTTTAAATGATTTTCTTCCTATTTTTTAGAACTTTTCTGATTTTTTCAATTTTTTTGAATTTTTCAAACTTTTAAATTTTCCTGATTTTTTTCCAATTTTTCTGAATTTTTATTTTTTGATTTTTTCCATTTTTTTTCATTTTTACATTTTTCCTGAATTTTATTTTTTAATGATTTTCTTCCTATTTTTTAGAATTTTTCTGTTTTTTTATTTTTTAGATTTTCCTAATTTTTCTGATTTTTTTGAATTTTTCTGATTTTTTCGAAATTTCTCCGAATTTTTCCTATTTTTCGAATTTTTTAGATTTTCTTTCCAATTTTCCTGAATTTTATTTTTTTCCTTCATTTTCCTACCTTTTTAGGCTTTTTTATTATTCATTAGGGCATTACGAACATTTCACTGACATCCTTAGCTTACAGCCTACCTAGAAGCTACGTTACCAAACGAGTTTCACAACCACAGCAGCTTCACAAGCACAAACAGCCAAAAGCTACTTCAAAAAAGCACATATTTACCTGCTTTTGGCTTTTAGCTTCAAAAAGCCTGAAATAACTTTTTATTGTTTCAGGCTTTTCAAAACTAAAACCAAAAGCAGATAAATAGGTGCTTTTCTAACTTCGAAACCAACTCCTTATCCCTCCTGTGACCTAATTCCCTCGACACAGCCGCCGCCACCCTCATTCTCTCCCCAACCCCTGTTGGCTCCCCACCCCACCGATGCCTCCTCTCTTCCCTCTCCCACCACACCGGCGACACCCCTCCCTTCCTCACCGGTCCCCTCTCCCTTCCCTCCCCTCCCCTCCCCTCCCTTCCCCTCCCTGCTCTCCCCCCACGGCCGCACCTCCATCTCCTCCCCTCTCCTCAGCGGCGCGGCCGGACTCGTGGGCCAGAGGGGAGGGGAGGAGCGGGCTCGCCACGCGCCGCCGCTCCCAGATCTGGAGCGGCTCGGGCTGCGCCGGCGCTCCCAGGTCCGGAGCGGGGCTGGCCGCGGGCGCGCAGGTGGGAAGAAACGGCGGCGCAGCACGGCTCACCAGCAGGGAAGAAGAGGCGGTGCACGAGCGGAGGACGACTGGAGCTTCTGACTCGCCGCCGCCGCCGCCTTCCCCTCAGCCTTTCTGCCCTCGTCTCTCTCTCTCTCTCTCTCTTTTCTAAACCTAATCTGGGCCAGCTCCTCTCTAAGGCGTCGCCTTAGCTTCGCCTTCCCGTCCGGCCGCCTAATCGACGCCTTAGGGACGCCTTTGAGCTAAGGCGGACGCCTTAGTGTCCTCCGGTAAGGCGCGGCGACGCCTTGCCGGCCGGCAGCACCTTGTCGCTTAGGCGACGCTTAAGCGCCGCTTCTTGGACGGGCCCGGCCCGGCCCAGATCAGCCTCGTATTTGAAAGGTCCGCGACACGGCCCGCTTGTTAAACCCTCCTGCTTCGCGTTGGCCCCCTCCCAAACTCAGTCCCCCTTCTAGAGGGCTTATGGAGGAGCTTATGGCCTCAGGAAGCCATAAACCCTCTAGAAGGGCTTATTGCAATGGAGCTGTGGGGATAAGTCCCTCTAAATTCATGTGTATTGCTAGAAGCTGTCAAACCCTAGCTTCTCGAGCTTAACTTAATACCCGTTACGAGTTTGCCCCTGATTTTCGAATAATTTGCAACGAAAATGCCCTTATTCCCGTCCAACCAGTTTTCTCCCCAACCCCCCCTGCCCACGCCGCTTCTGCCGCCCGCTCCCTTCTCCAATCGCGCCCGCCGCTCCCGTTCCCCGCCGCCGCTCGCGTTCCACCCGCCGCCCCGCCGCCGCTCGCGTTCCACCCGCCGCTCCGCCGCCGCTCCTCCCTCCCCCGAGACAGCCGGCAGGGCGTCCGCCTCCGCCTCTCCCTCCCCCGAGCCGCCGGTCCGGACGTCGCCGCGCCGCCTCCCTCAACATCCGGCCGGTCCCGAGGTCCGCCGCCGCCGCCGTACCACCTGCCGTGCCCTTCTCCTCCCCGTGCCATCCTCCTCCGCCTCAAGAACTCGCCCCGCCGCCGGCCGTCCGTCCACCTCCCGTGGACCTCTCCCCGGATCCGGCCACATCCCGTCGAGCAAGCCCCGGATCCAGCCCGCCCGCCACACGAGCCGCGGCCCCCTCGCCCCGGATCCGGCCAAGGTTGCATTTTTTCCATTTTTTTTTACTACAGCTGTGGGAACAATGTTTATGCTATATAATCAATATTAATCCATGTATGCGTATGTGTAATAATGGGCAAAAATTGGTTGATATGGTTAAGCATTTTTGCTACATTGTTCAGATTCAAGCATGCCCGATAGCAAAAATTACTTGGAATTACAAAAATTGTTTGTTCATTGATTGATTGCCCGATAGCATTGTTCAGATCCATTAATTGTTTGTTCAGAATCATCACCTTTCTACCTACAATGTTCTACTAGATTCAGGAAACTTTCCTCAGAGTGACAGTTGTAGCAGCAGCCAATGTGCAGAAGAAGCACAGGGTGAGTGAGAAGAAGAAGTGGTATGGAATAGCAATTTTTGTATGGAATACATGTACATAATCTTTTGAAGAATTATTGATATATATATGTATGCAGTGAGTATTCTATATTTGTTGAATTTAGTATTTTTAAATATTCCTAAGTTATTTCTTTGCTCAGTTGCACCAAAGACAGTCCACAAGAATGATATTATTAATTAAATAGACCAAGAACAAAATCAGGGGTAATATAGACTTTACTCATCGACCATGGACAATAAGCTCAAACTTCATAAGCCGTTTAGAACAGGATATGAGTTTCTCAGAGCTTCCCCACACTGCAGCTTCTGTGCACAGTTAAGCCCAAGTTGGCTTATGCACAAGCCGCAGCCGTCTAGAGGGGGGCCTCATACTCCAATGGCGCCGCCATCCCTGCTGACGACGACTACGCCGGCGCCCACGCCGGTGATTGCCCGGGAGGCGTGGGAGGGTTGCAGCGTTCTCCTCGACATCAACGACGGCGACCGCCTCGCCTTCTTCCGCCTCACCCCCGGCGCGTCCGTACCTTCTCCTCCCCTCCTTGGCTTGTTTGCTCCAAAACCCTAGCTAGTTGCCATCAGTCTGGTCCGACTTCTCCTTCTGGTTGTTGGTGTAGGACGGTGAAGATAGGGGACAAGAGCTGCTCGCTGCAGCCGCTCGTGGGCCGCCCCTTCGGCTCCCTCTTCCGCGTCGGACCCACCGGCCTCGTCCCCTACGGCACCGATGCGCCATCTCAAGGTAATGAGTATTTCTTTCTTTTTCCTATTCATGTATGTACTCATTAAAATGTGTTATATTCTTCTATTTGATTTTAGTAACAATGACTCGCATTATTAATATAGATGATAATGCGCAAGATGCTGCTAATGGCCAAGTGCAGGATGAAATCAGGGACAATAGGTCTCTGGTTGATAATAATACAGCTCAGAATTTGTCTAGCGATGACATAGAAGCAATGAAGAGGTGAGGATTCAAATCATCTTTCACTTGTATACGGGAGGAGGCTATTCTTTTGTGTTACTCTGCTTTCTAAGATTTCACGTCATACAATTTACATGAATAGGGATGGTGCAACCGGTGATGCGATTGTGGAAGCTTTGATAGCAAACAGCTCAACATTTGGGAATAAGACTGTTTTTTCACAAGTTAGTATAATTTATTGTCTTGTTGATTCTTTACTGTTTTGAAGGACATTGAGGATTGATTTGGTTCAACCATTTTGACTACAGGAGAAATACAAACTGAAGAAACAAAAGAAATATGCGCCGAAAGTGCTTTTGCGACGCCCCTCTACCCGAAGGTATCTTATGTCACTTTGTTTGTAGCAGGAAATATGATATATCCTTTGAAAGCGAATACTATAAAATTCGTGGTACTGTATGACTATCATGTATACAGCCATATGTATTACCTTTTTGATTTTCATACAAAAATGCATCCTCTGGTTAGCTCTTCACACTGAATATCTGGTCCAAAGTAGTGAACCAATCTCTCTAAATTATCTGCTAACTGAAGATTGTTCTAGAGTATGAATGTAAGACAACTAGGAAAAAGGTCATTGCTTTATTTATAACTTTGCTACAACAATTGGTGGAAATACATTTAGTATAGGGGTTGTTGCTATTTTCTATTTCCACATCACCAACATCTCTCTCTAAGGTGGCAAGCTAGTCTCTTTTGGCTAAACTTACCAAGCCCAGCTAACCTTAGGTCACACCAACTTCTACAGGGTAGTGAATTCGAGTACACACTTCCTCTATGATTCTCCAAGAGATGTAGTAACAGAATGATTATATATGCAATCACCAATACAACCAAATTTATGTTTTTGAATTCGAAGATGACAGGGAACATGGTGCATTGAGATATAAAGTGGGTAGAGGGGGGAAAAGAAGAAGAATAAAATGAAATGTTTTTAAACTTATAGAATCTGGCATGTGAGGCCCACTACTGTTGTTTTGAATATTTTCGTGTCCTCCAAAATTGAAAGTGATTGTTTAGGGTTGTTGGAACAAGAAATAACTTGTGGCAGTGTAAAAGTCGCATTGCAAATTAACTTGTTAGGTCAGGGAGGGGGTTTCTAATTTTCCTCTGAATATAATATATCAGTCTTCCAGCTTTTGGTATGAAATCTTCCATTTGCAAAAGGTTTACATATGAAGTGAACTGGATTTAGCTTATTTATCTGGAAAATTGGTATAATTTTGAAATAATTGTTTTGTAACTCATATTTGCAAAGTGAGTGACACTTGAAAAATTAATTGGCAAATGTTTATGGAATACATTAAACTTAGCATATATTATCTGGAAGGTGTGCATAATTATCTAACATCTTTTCCTTTTTATGCTGCAGCATTTGTGATACATATTTCAAGAAATATCCAGCTCGAATAGGGTAATTAGTTTCCCTTCATTACTGGCGGTTGCCAATCGCCTTTTTGCCTTGTCATCATACTCAATTTCTGGATCTTTTTATGCTGTCTTTTCTGTGGTTCCCAGGTTTATGCGAGTTGATGCACTGTCTCTCTTGTTGTCTATGGCAAATGTTGGTCCTTACGCAGATGTGCTTGTGGTCGATATGGTTGGAGGTTTAGTTGCTGGAGCTGTAGCCGAACGCTTAGGAGGTAAAGTATGCTTCTCTTTTGTGTTAGTGTACCATTATTTTATATTAAATTACATTGCCCATTTTAACATAATTAATTGTATGCAGACTATGCTCCATTTAATACCTTTTCTCAACATACACTATTTTTTTACCTAGCTGTTGTTGATACTCACCCTGCTTTCGGCCACAAGTTGCTATGTAGCAGTTTTTTACTTGTTATGTGCAATAACAAATGCTGTGGCATGTAATCACTAACTCCTGCAAATCATACTGCTTGTTTCCACAGAACAGCAATGTACATTCACTAAATATGAAAGCTATAGGCACCTACCAACTTGAGGTGTTTGTCAATATTTGTGAATGTGTAGATCTGATTTTTATGTTTTTTTTTGCACCACTATAATGCATATGTTAGTTATAATCATTATTGATTGTCTCTGTTTTCTATTATAGGTACTGGATATGTTTGCAGCACATATCTTGGATCAGCAGCCAGCTCCATAGACATTATAAGAATGTATAATTTGAGCAGTGACATGACCAGCAGGTAAATTCATGTTTTTAGCACTATATGCCTTTTCATTTAAGAAAAGAGGTAATAAGTTAAGTACCTTTGGAATACAAGCAGTGAAGCAGGAGTATAAATTCATGCATGAATGCGAAACACTATATTTGACATTTAAACTGGCTATAAAAGCAATACTAAGGGTCTGTTTGGTTGAGCTGTAACTATTGAGAAACCTGTTGTTGGCTGACTGTTTGGAAAAGTTGCTGTGACCGTGGGAAAGTGAATATATGGCTTTTGGTTGATCTAAACCATTTACAACATTTTGGAAAATGAGCACAGAAGTTTCAGCACATTGCAAAATGCTGGCAGAAGGCAGTTTTTCCAAATAGCTGAATTTGCACTGCAAAGCCCATGGCTATCGTTGGCAAAAGCTGCTGAAAAGCTGGCCGTTTGGTTGGGCTGCAGCTTTTTCCAGTGGAAAGCTGCTGAAAAGCCCAACCAAACACTCCCTAAGCAAATAGTAGAAACTGTAAAATTGGATTTTTACTAGCTGCATAGTTTATGCACAAATTCTAATACTAATTGAATTGTTGGAAAATACATTATTCTGAATTTTAATGCAATGCACTATCCATAGCATTTTGTATCATCTCTATCATCTCCATTGAAATTTGAGCTTGTGCCATCTATTACTTTTATCTCCATCTAATTAATGCAAGAAATATCATACTCATATGAAGTCATAGAGTATGAACAGTTGAAATTGTAATTATGGTAGGAATGTCCAATACGCCAATATAGAGTTCAAGTTACGCTCAAGACTTGTTGAGTTATACTGTGTAAGACAATATTATCATAAGCATTCCATTCAGGATTTTTCAGGCACCACTTAGCGACCTCTGCTCCTTGCAAAATTCTGGCAATGCCCCTTCTGTTCTCAGCGGTAGCATTCAAGGTGAGGTGATTGAACCTAGTGCAGTATCAGATGAGAGTACTCAGTCATCTCTAGCACAACCAGTTGATGCAGCAGTATCAGATGAGAATGTGCAGTCATCGACAGTACAACCAATTGATGTAGAGGTCCCTGAGTCCTCAATGGATGAGCATCTTAATCAGGGTGATAATTCTTTGTCGGGTAAGCAGTTGATCAAGCTAGTACGAAGGACGTTTCATAAAAATACAATGTTTGATCTCTTGATGCTATGTCTACCTGTAGATCGCAAAGGCGATGTTGGCACTTCAGTAGCTTCCAAATCACTTAGAGCAGGAAAGGTACCATCACCTGAGAGGATGAAATATTGGGAAGAACATGGCTTTAGCAGGTAATGTAAGATATAGAAGACAACTGCAGTAAGTGACTAAATATTCACATTAATATACTGGTTTCATGTTAATGCAGTTTGATTGTTGCTGCTCCCGGGCATGAGGTAGAAAGCTTGGTTGCTGATCTGCTTCCACTATTATCTTATTCGGCTCCTTTTGCTATCTATCACCAATATCTTCAGGTAAATCTTTCTTTACATTGACACATTCATCATACCAATTCCTACAAAATATTGTTTGGTTTAGGGCCTTTGTACAGAGAGCTTAACTGTCTAGATTAAAGTTTCTGCAAAAATTATCCTGCTTCTTGCCTGAAAGATTTACCTTGGTAAATTGACTTCACATTTGTTTCATTCTCATTTTTGTTTGCTCCTCTGTAAAATGTAGTTTTTGCTGTCACTTATCATCTGTTCTCTTGTATCTACATGTAGTTTTTGCTGTCACTTATCATCTGTTCTCTTGTATCTACATGCAGCCTCTTGCGACATGCATGCACAGCTTACAAGTATCAAAAATGGCTATCGGCTTACAGATTTCTGAACCCTGGCTTCGTGAATACCAGGTCAGTACATTAACCATGAGGAAGTTACACCGGTTCTACTGGCACTTTCTCTGGCACAACTACAAAAATGCTTAGCAATGAGGAAGATACACTAGTTCTAAACTACAAAGATGTGGCTGCTCATAATGCAATTTCCTTTGCGGTTCTACTAAATACTAATGACTGCTGAGATGTATGATATGTGCCGAATATGCTTATTAATAATGTTATGGACAGATTTTATCATATGTCGTTTTGATAGACGCAAAAAAGGCCGGCTGTGGCCTGAGCTATTAACCTTGACATGCAACAACAAATCAGTGATTAGTGGTTACTTGTGACATCTTTATAGTTCCCCATGAGAGCGTCATATTTGCAACATTTGTGACAGATCGGAAGAACAAATATACTATAAATTTCTATCTCCGTTGTCTTGATACAGGTCCTTCCATCGCGCACTCACCCACACATGCAAATGAATGCATTTGGTGGTTACATTTTGAGTGGCATCAGGGTACACAAGCCAGACCCGTGTAACGGGAAATAATCCCGTGACCAATCAATAAGTTGTGCTTCTGTCCATTAGGGAAAATGAGAGCACACCGTTCTACACTGTAGTTCAAGAAGATGGACACAATTTTGCAGTCCAGAGAAGTCAACTCGCACGGTCAGGCTAATTTATGTGACCACAGAAAATCCCATGCTCACAAAAGAATAACAAGCTGGAGACGAACCAAGTGAGTGGTAGATGTATTACCGAAACCGTGTAACTTATATCATTTTCTGCTGTAAATTTTATTGAAACCGAAGTAAACGTGTATGCTTTGAGATATTTGATGTGCGCAATCACTGGTGTTTAAATGTGGTATGTGATAGGTTGCGGCATATGTTTTAAGCCAAGTAGATGAAGTATTCTTCCCATGAGGAAAAGGATTATATAATTTATGCATTATTTTCTTTTCACTGCGCCAAATCCTGTGAAATTGCTCTGGTCTGCTTCATTTTTCTTCTTCTTTCCTTTTATTTGCGGTCGCCTATATCATGCAGAAAACATGTAATTATGTGGCACAAAAAGCCTGCTACATGAACGTATCAATATTTCACTTTGTGCATATAAACGTGCAAGATCAGTGACGAAGTTATAGCGCACCGGTTCCCTGTCTCAAAAGTGTGTTTTCACCTCATTATTGTCTTTAGTGTACATTACACTCATGAACTCTTATCTAGATAAATTTAACCCTCAACTCTTAAAACTGGATAGGATATCCTCTCAAACCATTCAAAGACAGTTTGACCATTTCAAAACAATTTTAGATGATATTTTTCTGCCACATCACCTCCACATTATCAACAGAGCTACAAAACAAAAAAAAGTTAGATCTTAAATTTTTTGAACTTTTCAAAACCGGAAAAAGTGATTCTGGGGTGATGTGGTAGACAAGTAGGTGCCACATTAGCTAAAACCGTTTTAGAATGGGTCTAAGAGGTGTATACTCTCAAGTCTTAAGAGTTGAGAGTTAGATTTAACTGATTTAGAGTTTAGTGGTGCAATGTGCATTTGAATAATAGTTGAGATTACGAAATTAACGGAATGTCTTATAAGTTGTTTGTTTAGTATAAGGTTGAATCTCTTTCCCTACATGCTAAACGTGGTGTAAACTAGCAGCGTGATATGTTATTTGTAGATGATGACCAAAGTTTTCATATGCACCAAACAAAGATTGGACAGGTTATTTGTGTAGATTGTGATTTGAGTTCAACGACATCTTGAATTAATGCGTACTAGTCAATATCCGTGTGTTACCGAAACCGTGTAACTTATATCGTTTTCTGATGTAAATTTTATTGAAACCAAAGTAAACGTGTATGCTTTGAGATATTTGATGTGCGCAATTGCTGGTGCTTAAATGTGGTATGTGGTATGAGGGATGCGGTATGCTTGCGGCATATGTTTTAAGCCAAGTAGATGAATGAAGTATTTTCCCCATAATTTATGCATTATTTCCTTTTTACTGTCCCAAAACATGTGAGGTTGCTCTGGTCTGCTTCATTTTCTTCTTTCCTTATATTTGCAGTCGCCTATATCACGCAGAGAACATGTGATTCTGTGGCACAAAAAGCCTACTACATGAACGTATCTATATTTCATTGTGCATATAAACGTGCAAGATCAGTAACGAAACTCTAGCACACCGGCTCCCTTCTTAAAAGTGTGTTTTCACCTTTTAAATGTTGTCTAAGTGTACATTATATTTATAAACTCTAAAGTCAAACACATCTAACTCTCAATTCTCAAAACTAGATAGAATATCCTATCAGATCGTTCAAAGGCAGTTTGACTATTTCAAAGCGGTTTTAGATGACATATATCTGCCACATCACCTCTACATCATCTGCAAAGCTACAAAACAAAAAAGTTAGACGTTTAAAAAATCGAACTTTTCAAAACCAAAAAAGTAATTTGGATGTGATGTATCACAGAAGTAGGTGTCACATTAGCTAAAACCGATTTAGAATGGGTCCGAGCTCCAGTTTTAAAAGTTGAGGGTTAGATTTATCTGGTTTTAAATTTTAGGTGTAATGTGTACTCATTTAATAGTTAAGAGGTGAAAAATAATTTTCCCTTTCTAAAATTAATTGAAAGTCTTACAAGTTGTTTGTTTAGTACAAGGTCAAATCTTGTTCTCTACGTGCTAAACGCGGCGCAAGCTAGCGATGTGATATGTTCTTTTTAGATGATGACCAAAGTTTTACATGCACCAAACAGATATTGGACGGGTTATTTGTGTAGATTATGATATCCGTGTGTTACGGCGGTAATTTACAGTAAATTATCCGTGTGTTACGGCAGTAATTTGCAGTAAATTATTTGCTAGTTTGTACTTAGTCTATTCTGTCTCTCAACCGTTGCTGAGTTTTCTTTTTCATTGATTTCAAAATCAGATAATTTTAAGCATTGATATTTAATTCTGGACATATTTGGTTTTTCACCTCAGTTAAAAGAGTATGATCAAAACGGGAACTCTCCCGACCCTTTCCCCATCTACAGTAGAGAGTAGGCGATTGTCGGGCGATTTCCAGAAATCTCTGCTTTCTCCTGGCGTGGCCGCCGTTCTCCCTCGCCTCCGGTCGCCTTCGGGCACCGGGAGGTGGGGGGAACCGCCGCGCCCGCCGGGCTTGTAGATAGGGCCGGGAGTGGCCCCCTTTTGAGTACCCGCCGCGCCGTTGGTTCGTCGGGGCTCCCGGCGGCGTTGGGTTTCAGGTCTTCCCGGCTCCAACCTCAACTCACCATCGTCGCCGTTCTCGCTGGCGTTGGTGAGGAGCCAGTGGATGGTTTGGCTTTGTTTTTCGTTTGTTTGTTTTGTAGATTATCGGGTTGGATCTTGGCGGTTCTCATCACTCCAACCTTCACTGCGGTGCTGGCGACCCCAAGATCCGGTGATGGTCCCCCGCATCGAGCTGCAGTAAATCGGGCCGCCGCCAGATGCGGTAGGGCTGCCTTGCTGCTTCGAGAAGACGAGGCGGGAGCTCGGATCCGCGTCCGCGACGTGGACTTCACCACCTGCGCAGATTTCCGCCGCACCGGTGATTTGATCTTGAAGTTGCTAGTTGAAATCGATGGCCGGACACGGCAGAACACCCTGATACTTCCTGAATTTGGCCAAACTCAGCTCCATTGACACTCAATATAATTACATACAGGGGAGAACCTCTCTAGGATCAAAGGCAGTACCTTTCAGGTCTATGAGCTTGTCCAGCGCCTCTTGTCTTCTCTCCGGGGAGCTCGACGTTTCCGATGGCGCCCACCCCCGGGCCTGGCGCCGAGCAGGTGAGTTGTTTGATCAAATGCCGGTTAGGTGTTTCGTACCCTCTGGGATTTCGCTATACGTGTTTTGACTTGTTGGGTTTGTTATATTGCTGATTTTGTTGCGTTTGCAATTGTGTTTGGCAAAATTTGTTCCGTGATGTTTCCCAGTTCCATAGCAGTCAAGTGGATAGGTGATGGCTTCCGTGGTGAAATCATCGCGTTGGGCATGTGTACACCGTAGTCCACCTGCTTGATGAAATGCCACTCCCAGTTCATAAGGAATAGCAGGTTTAGCTTCCAGTTTGTCTGAAGATGTGTCGGTGTACAAGGCTGTCAGATGGTCCAAGCTGCTCGTTGGACATGTGGATACGATGATACAGGTCGAGTCGTCATGGACAGCTCTTGATTTGAACATGTGTTTGGTGTATGTGTTGGGTTGGTGCGTGAAGGTGCTTGGTCATTGTGAGCGTAGGTATATTGTCTTTAATAGTGTCGATCGTATTTCCGTCAGCTGTTGCTGCTTTCAGATTTGATCAGATCACGTTATCATATCGGTTGGAGCTATGGATGCAACTCGGCCTACCCATTGTCTTCTATAACAAGGCCCTCACTGTTGACAGGCTTGCGGTGAAGGGATGCCTCATGAACAAACCCGCTAGCTCTGTAACCTTGAGTTTGAAACTAACGAACACCTCACCCATATATGTCTCTTCTCCAGAGGTGTGTGCGGCATTCTGGCATTCTGGCTATCCATCCAGACAGGCCCTGCCTCGACCTTGGACACACTCGAGAGGTGGTGGAACCGTTCCACATTTGGGGCATCGAAAGTACAAAAACTATTGCGGAGGCTCTCATGTACACAATGTGGAACGTTTGGAAGGAGCGCAATTGGTGCATTTTTCAACAAAAGTCGCTGCAGGTTTTAGAGGTCGCATACCTTGTGAAGGAAGATTTAACATCACGTAGATTTATCGGTATATCTATAATGTAATTTCAACTTAATGAACCTCCCTCATGTATATATTCTTCTATCTTAATGAAATGGCAAAACGCCAGCCCAGTTCGTAAATTTTTTTTGTCTTAATTGGTAGTTTACTTTACCCACATATCCCTTGTATTAGTGGTAAAGCAAAAATATCTAGGATGGGTCGGTGTGTCGGTACGGTCCGCCTGACTTGCATCCCAAGGTGGAAGGCCTATACAGCTCATTCATGCACGCATTGAGGAGATAATACATGGTAAATTAGTTGATGCCAGAGGCTTGGACGCTTGGTGATCTACAAAGTATGCAGTAGCTTCAATTTATTGCTTGACACTTCGATCTTTCAATTATTGCTTGCTTATAATGTGCCCTTTTTTTTGGGAAACCGATAGTGTGCTGATATACAGTACTACAAGCTGCTACTGTATGTTGGTTTTAGTGCATTGTCGATATAATTTCTCTTCTAACGATGATTCATATATAAAGATTCTCTTACATCAGGCATCTGCATCCGGAACCCGTGTAAGAATTTTTCTGTTTTATGTCCTGAAAAAGCCACCATTTTGTGCCATTTGTTGATGAGCATTTGAGCCAACCAGATAGCAATTCATTCTCATTGATGTGTGCTCAGACCTAACATTTGTGTCACTGTTGGAAGTTCAGGTTTAAGTATTGCTATTTAGTTCCTTGAACAAACATGTCATATTCCCCCTGTTTTGGCTGGTAAGTAGCTTGAAGTAACACGATATTCTGAAGCAGTTGGGCATGTCTATAACAGAACACACCCACTCAACTGATATTATTCTTTGGTTTTCTGTTTTCGGCATAAGCATTGCAGAAATAAACAAAATGGCTTGCATTGGTGATGATATGGGCAATTTCTTGATGATGGATGCAGTTGAAGACTTCTTCGACGTGTCGGGGCCGGGTTCCTTGCCACCCAACTCCCCGAGGACTGGAACCTCCCGCGATGGCAGCAAGTGCCAGGTGATGGTTCACCTAAGTATCGTTGAGGATTTTGACCCTTCTAGATACCAATCCCCCAATAGCGGATTGAGTGGTATTCCTTCCTCGCCCGAGGAGGAGTTCCCCAAGCGAGCAAAGCACTGCGACCTGACGGGTTCACCAGCGGTTTCCTCAAACGCTGCTGGGACATTGTGAAACTTGACATTATGCGCACCATCAACAAGCTTAACGTTGGCAATGGTGGCGCTTTCGATCTCCTCAACTCGGCTAACATAATCTTGTTGCTAAGAAAGTGGATGCGAGCAAGGTGGAGGATTCCGTCCCATTAGCCTTGTCCATGGTGTGGCAAAGCTAGTTGGGAAATCTCTCTCCATGTGATTAGCACCGAGGATGGACGAGCTGATTAGCCACTGTCAGAGTACCTTTGTCAAGCGCAGATGTCTTCAGGATAATTTCCTTTACATGCAGAACTTGACACGCAAGTTCCATCGTTCAAAGACACCTATGTTGCTGCCCAAGCTAGATTTCACGAAGGCCTTCGATTCTGTGTCATGGCCCTATCTAATTGGGGCTCTCAATGCTAAGGATTTCGGAGACATGTGGATTTCTTGGTTGAGCATACTCTTCTCCTCGGTTACTTCTCGTGTGCTATGTAATGGGGTTGAGGGCAACGCTTTCAAGCACCGCTGCGGGTTGAGGCAGGGGGATTCCCTCTCCCCCTACCTCTTCATCATCACAACTTATCCCCTCAACAGGCTGAACGGAAAGGCAAACAACAGGCTTTTTGAGATTGCCACAGAGGCCGGGTTCTTGGGCAAGTTCCTTGGCAGCGCGGCGTAGATGTGGGCGTCAATGTATGCTGATGATGTTGTTCTTTTTGTGCATCTGGCGGCTGAAGATCTCTCAAATGTGTGGCAAATTCTGGAAGTCTTCGGCGCAATCTTTGGTCTGAGGTGAACGTGACTAAGAGCACGGTCATACCGAGAAGATGCGTAGACATCGACCTTGCTCATGTGCCCCACGATTTTTCAGCTTCAGATCGGCGACTTTTCGTGTGTTTATCTGGGCCTTCCCTTGGCTCTGCGCTCGCCGGGCAAGGTGTTGTTCCAACCCTTGATTGATAATGATAGCAGCAGGCTCGTGGGATTCAAGGCAAGGATGCTTTTTAAGGGAGGGAGGATGACGATTCTTCGTTCGGTCCTCTCAGCAATTCCTCTTTACCACCTCATTGTCTTTGATCTCCCTACAAGTGTGCGGGATAAGTTGGACAGGTGTCGCAGTGTATGGCTCTGGAGCGGCGAGGATGCGTGTGGCGGCGCGAAGTGCCTAGTAAGTTGGGAGAAAGTGTGCAGACCGAAGATCTATGTGGCCTAGGGGTGGTAAACCTGCAAATGTTTGGCTGAGCTCTACACCTCAAGTAGGCATGGTTTTAGTGGACGCAGCCTGCCAAAGTCTTGGGCCAGCATGGAGATTCCACTAAATGAAACCGATCGCTCTCTATTCACTGTGATCACCATTTGGGACGGGGCAATCGCTTGATACTGGAAGGATGCCTGGCTGCAGGGTGAGCGTGCGTCCTATGGACATTGTGTCGATGCTCTTTTAGGCGGCGGTGAGGAAGAATCAGTGCGTTCGCGACACGCTGCTCAACGGCATGTGGATAGATGACATTTCTCATGCCATTGACGCAGAGCGCATCATCAAGTTCTTACGGCTTCACGAGCGGCTAGCTGGCATAAGCTTGTCCGAGGGGACACCAGATTCAATCAGTTGGTGGCCTATTTATGACGGGAGCTACTCAATAAAGACAGCGTACCTTACACAGTCCGAGGGGCTCATTCGGGGTCCGTTCGTCAAGTTTATTTGGAAGGTGTGGGCGCCGGAGCATTGCTGGTTTTTTTGGCTGGTTGCTGGTCCAGAACTGCATCCCAACGGCGGATCTCCTCAAGAAGAAGTGCATACCAAATGATAAACGGTGCCATTTTTGCAAAAACATCCCGGAATCGGTGCATCATCTTCTCATTCGGTGCACGTTTGCAAGGGAAGTCTGGAGCAGGGTTGCTAGCTAGAATTCCCTAACTCATCTCGATCCATCCGCATAGGGGAACTAGGAGAGCGTGCTGGACTGGTGGCTAAATAGGCACGCGGCCGCCAAGCTAATAGGTGTGAAGGAGAAAGCTAGGGCTGCCGCCTCCCTCGTGCTGCTCACTCTCTGAGAAATTTGGAAAGAGAAGAATCGGCGCATCTTTGATCACAAATGAAATGCCCCTCTTGCAGTGCACGCAAGCATCCAAAGCGAGGCCTTCCTTAGGGTGAGGGTGGGAGCGACTGGGCTTGGCTCCCTTTCCTCGGGGATAGACGACGTTCCATAATTTTTTGGCTATCTCTGTTTTATAATCTAACTAGCGCAGTGTCCCGCGTAATTGTGCGGGAAACATTTTTAATTATCTTTATGTTGCTTACCTGTACGTGTGATATTATATCAGTACGGAAAATAAAAGTTCAAATCGCGAGCCGGCCTGTTAGACATTGTACTAAGCCGTCTATTTAGATACAGTTATGATGATCTATCGGGTGTGATTTGTTTAATTATCTTTATTGTTTTACTTGTACGCGTGATATCAGTACTGATTGCGTGGGAAACATTTTGGTTATCTTTATTTTTTACCTGCATATGTGATATTATATCAGTACTAATTGCGCAACAAATATTTTTAATTATCTTTAATTTTTACCCGTACGTGTGATATTAGATCAGTACGGAAATAAAAGTTCAAATCGCGAGTCAACCTGTACTGAGCCGTCTATTTAGGTACATTTATGAGCCGGTCTGCTAGTCGTTATATCGAGCCGTCTATTTAGATATAGTTATGATGATTTATCAGATGTGATATGTTTAGGTGCAGTTATGAAGATCTATCGGCTGTGATCTGTTTAGGTGCAGTTATGAAGATCTATTGGCTGTGATCTGTTTAGGTACAGTTATGAAGATCTATCAGTTGTGATACGTTTAGGTACAGTTATGAAGATCTATCGGTTGTGGTCTACTAATAATAACAGGGTCCACTAAATTAACGATCGGATGTTTTGCTTTTTTGTGAGAATTTCTAGCCTTTCTCTATTTTTTCTATTGTATTCTACTTTTAATATATAATAGATAGATTCTCCCCCAAGCTCTAGTGCTCCTTTTTTTTTCTGTTTTTCATATATGTACTTCCTGGTTGGGATCTTCCCAACCGTTCTTTGGCAATAAATGATATCTTATGGCCGTGGGGGCCTGCTGGCCACCTCTGGTTGGAGGACTTCCCATGGGCCTGCGGAGCTTGGGCGGCCGGCGTGGAAGCCTTGGGATGCGGACCTCGGGCGGCCGGCGTAGGAGGGCCCGTCGCAGGCACAAGAAACAGGTGGTGGTGGTCTCTCATGTCGTGATCCTCGCGTGTGCCAATGACAGGCCCGGTGGTGCTAAGATCCTCGGGCGAAAGCTCTGCTCGGTCCTTGACTGATGCCGGCAATGGCGGCGCTCAAGTGCGTTGTGCTCCTTCCTGAAGGCGTTGTCGTTTGGATCTCACCATCCGAGGTATCTCCAAGAGAAATCCGAAGAATCGGCTCGCTGGTTCGGGCGGCGGTGGCGCCTCAACGTCACACCCCCCTTGGGGGCGTTGCCTTGGAGTCCTGGATTTGGCGGTTTTGAGGTCGGCCTGTGAACCATCTTTTGACGGATGTTAGGGCCTTGGGTTGCGCCGGCAAGACTGATGTGTAGATGACTCTGAGCGGTGTGTTTTTCGTCGGTCCTGTTGGTGCTGGAAAGGCGTCTCTGGACCTCGCCTCTCTCTTTCTGGCGCAGGACCTCCCTTTCAGGTGCCGACTGTTCCGGCAATCGTGGCCGTGGCGGGCTTATCTCAGCGCGACAGACGGGCGTGCTTTTCGGTTGCTGAGATGAAGTCAAAGTCGCTTCATCGAGAGTTTATAGGCAGGCAGGGAGTGTGATGAGCGATGGACGATGACATTACAGGCAGTCTTTGAGCCCGGATTTTCGTCTGTATGTGTTTGGGTTGGCCGGCTTTGTTAGGGTTGCTGCCTCGTCGGTTCTAGCTATGGCCTAATTTAGTTAGGTAGCTTCCCGACGCCCATTGCAGGGTATTGGTGCAAGGGATAGTTCCCTTGATGCCTTCGGCCGGGGTTCCTCTTTGTATGGTTTTCGGCCCGGTTTTCCTCATAAACGGGGCCAATTCTCTTCTTCTTAATAGAATTATAGGAGCTCTCTGCCCCTTTCGAGGTGTTACTTCGAAAAGATATCTTGTGGCCGTTTCGTCAAAAAAAATTATTCTGTGGTTTTCTGTTTTTGGTATAAGCATTGGAGAAAGAAAAAAGATGTCTGGCATTGGTAAATCATCTCTGTTTCTCAATTTGCCTATCTTATGCATTTCCTCATCTGATGTTGCTTCTTTCAATAAAGCAGCTGTTGCAGTGTGATCAGCTAATGATTGTTGCCCCTTTTTTTGTCAAATAGGTAAGTACTTAAATAACCATCAAGGGAAGCATGTGCGAGAAGCTTGTGCTTGATGATGTTTTAAAGTCCTCATGGCGCATGGGAGGGGACCTGTACTACTGATGCTATGAGCATGACCGCAACAGGTGCAAACCGCATGGTTTTGTACGTGACCTTCACATTCTTTATTTTTTGAACAATTGACCTTCACATTATTTTTCTTAGATAATGGAGTTTGAACTCCCGGCCTCTGCATCAATTCATGCACACAGCCAAAACTTTTATTCTTCACATTCTTTTGAAAAATGAATTTCTTACGAGTTGTAAGTGATAGGATATAGCCATGTAAGCTCAACACACGGTCTGTCTTCTTCATCCTGCCTCTATCTTTGCTATCGTTTTCATATAGCATACAGGCTAACCACTTGATCAACTGTAAAACTTCGACAAGCTAACATTGTATTACTGGAGCTGATGCCTGTTTTGCATCTTCCTTTCACCCCCCTTTAGGTGGCTATCTATTTTCTAGGAATGTGTTGAGATTGATAATATGAACAACTTTTACTATATATATACAGATTGCATTGCACAAAGAAGCTGTGACTTTCGAGGCTATGTCTTATTTGACTACACATACAGGTGAACAGTCAGTTCTTCAGAAAGATATCTGTTCAAGTCGTATGTGAATGCGACTGCATCCGTGGAATTCAACCGAAGAGATGTGTCTGGAATTCTAAGTTTCTTCAGGTACTTTATCCTACTCTTGACAGGATTGATTGGTTAGACATATATTTTGTTAATGAATAGTAGTATACGTATTTGCTGCGACTTAAGCATCAGGTTTTGCACGTCTACCAAGCAGTACATTGCAACTAGTGTGAGCTTGTGACAGATCCGTCGGCTGGCCAGAACTGCGACTCCCAAGTGTTTGTATAGACACAAACCTCATTTTATTCCGAGCAACTCGTGCAGATTAAAATCTGAGGTCTAGTAGTATACACAGTCAGTTAGTCATGGTCGATATTTATGAACCCTTATGAGGTGTTACTACTAGTACTATCATAATATTGTGCTGACAATAAGGCACACACACGCACATATATTTAATTAACACGCCAAATGATGATGATGAATCTCCCCTAGCTGCCAAATACCGAGAAGTGCCGGAATGTTTCCACAGGCTGCAAGATGTCATGTCGACATTGGGAGGGGTTATCAGGTCATAATGGCTTCATTTGTCCATGAGAGGCACAATGCAACACACGGCGAGGTAGATTTGTCGACAGAGAGGCCGATCAGGTTGGACCCTTCTCTCCGAGCAGGCAGGAAGGCAGGCAGTAGGCAGAGAGGCAGGTTTTTCCTTGGATGGAGTAAGGCGTAAGGGAAGAGGATCCAAGCTGACCCGGAGGGGCAGAAGGTGTCCAACGTCCTGGTATAGTTGAACCTAACCAAGCTATCCTTGTCGCCACTACATGTATTTGATCTCTCTTGCGTGGACACCGACGACGCCGTCGTGGCCGCGCCCTCTTGGGTCTGGGCAAGCGAGGCTGGGCTGCCTGGGCATATCGATATCTGATCGAGCTAGCCCCACCTCACCTGGGGTCCAGGACACCAGCTCTGCTGCTCTGATCAGGGCCATGTTTTTTCTTCATGGCAACAAAAAATGGTAGCCCCAAGATAGCTGAACAGTAGTACTGAGCAAATGGCACCTGGAGCCCAGATGCGTGCGTTGGAGTCATCAGCTGTGATTTGCACCTTCATGAGCTAGCGTGATGTGCAACAAGGGAATGGTGTAGAAATTGGAAACGGACTACTGTTGCCCGAGATAGACCATAAGCCGTGCACCTAGCTCTACTAGCAATAGTAGTACGTGCAATGCATGTAGGTACTGTTTACAGAGTACTGTAGATTGTACTGTTCACAGGTACTATTCACACGAATCTCTCTAATCTCAGCCGTTGGATTTATGGGATCAATGACTCTTGCCAGGTCTAGTTCAAATTTAGTACACTATATAGTAGTATAGATATATATCCCATGATCACCGTTGTACAGTACTGTGGATCAATCATGGTCGAAAGTACAGGTATGCTTTTATTTTTATTTTTGCTTTGTTTCTGGAAAGTTCGTTTAGAGTCGCAAGGTGTGTTTGATTCATTGCCACACACAGTTTGTCACTCTTGAAGTAATACTATCTATTCCTTCACCGAATTAATCACCAGAATTTGCCATGGTCCCTCCACCTTATATTAGTTGGTCTTACACATGTTAGGTTGGGTTAGACCATTTTCTGAAAGTGATATATGTCAGCACTACTCTCTAAGTTACCGTTAATCATATTCGCACAGGACCATTTTCCACGAGATCGTTAGTACCACTAATTCTATCCGATCAGTGGACCGGATTAGACAGCCGTGCTGTACTGACTCTCGAATGGTTTTTGATGTCTGAGTTCCAGCAAACGGGTCCTGCTTGAAGGAGAAGTTTGCTCCCCTGGCCATGCATGCGATGCAACACGAGCATATTTTTATGCGCTCTAGCCTTACCTTGTCTATATCTCCGCTGTTGGGGTCCATCAAGTGTTGTACTGCTCCATTTGCCTTGGGTGGGAAGCAAGTTCTGGGACTCACCTCTCTCCCTCCCCAACATCACTGACTCTCATGCCGAAAAGGTTCATCATTTGTGCACAAGGCCTCCTCCATATGCCCATGTGAGAGCTCCTATCACCTCCTCCTTGTGCTTTTCTCCCTACTGCAATTTGCAAACCCCATTATTGTGAATTGGAACGAAATATCCTTTTCATCATTCCATGCAAGATAAAATAAAAATAATCACATGTTTACTTTGTTCACATAGTAATTAATGCCTTTCTTTGTACTCAATTATCTAGATTAATGCCCAATCCGCGGTTATTGTGATGTGTTGTGTGGTGCTTATTTTTAAAGCTATCGTGGAAAAGAAGTTATAAAAATTCTATTACTATGATGGGTAGATCAAATTAAATGTAGATAATTGTTATCTAATTGTTGCTCTCTCATATTTCATCTCATATGTTTTGGAATGCATCACTTTGCAACTTAATTGAGAGAAAAGAAGGTAGCCAACCACCCAATTATGTAAAACCAAGTCAACTCAACAGGTTATCACAATCCACCTAGTGCCAACCGGAGCCTGAAAGTTCATTATTAGGTATCTTTTGTTTGTTACAGTTTGAGATGAACGGCAATGCTGCCTTGAGTCTACTAGCTCCTAGCTAGCCTCAATTCATAGGGGCTTTAAGCTCACTCTCTTTCTGCGTGCGAGTGAGTGCAGTGCAGTGTGTGGAATCTGCAGTAACAGCTGTGGTGTGTGGTGATGCGGCAGTTCTTCTTGCCTTTTGCTTTTGGTTTTACTAGTAGCTCGCTTAGACAGACAGCCTCTGAAGTCCTATAAAATGTAAATACATCAAAGCTAAACATCTAAACCGAAGGTGCATGGTGTGGCACCATCTTACAGGCAGTTTAATTCAGCATAAATGAAAGGTGTGTGTGTGTTGTGTTTTGCTTGAGAGAGAAAGAGAGAGAAGCTAACTAGGGGGGGCCCTTTAACTTTTCCTCAAGGGGTGTGGCTTCAGTTAAAGTAGGCAGGAATTCTGCTCTCTCTCGTATTAAACTGGTGAAAGCAGCAGGCTGCCTGCCTCGATTTTTTTTATATGTACACCTCTCCCTCACTCGTTGCTCCCCTACTACTACTCTACTTGCCTCTCCTCGGGTTGCTTCTTGGCTTCTGCTTGTTTGGATTCCGATTTCTCGTTCTTGAATTGTGCTTATTAACCATATATTCCTGTTTGATCCCTTGCAGTTAGCTGAACGGACGACTACACATGCATGGACACGGTTTCCGCGGGGCGCGTATGAATCAGACATGAATAGGGGGCACATCAGCAGCTCGGAGCTCATCGACGCGAAGCTCGAGGAACACCGGATCTCCACCGCCAAACACTGCCCGAACTGCCGCCACAAGCTCGACTGCAAACCAGTATGTATATGTGAAGTTGTCAATTTCGTTTTGTCTTTGCATATCTATATACTATATGTAGTTGAACTCTTGCACCTGAGTACTACTAGGTCTGAGGGTTCTTGAATGGTGCAACTCTTTTTGATGGAATTATTTGGTCTAACTGCAAGAAGGATTGGCTGGGGCTGCCGGCCGGCGTCAAGTTCGATCCGACGGATCAGGAGCTGATCGAGCACCTCGAGGCGAAGGTGAGGGAAGAAGGCTCGAGATCTCACCCTCTCATCGATGAGTTCATACCCACAATAGAGGGGGAGGACGGCATATGCTACACCCATCCTGAGAAACTTCCAGGTGAGAGTGAGAGAGCTAGCTAGCTAAGCTAGCCATGAACAGAAATATTGAACTATATACTTATATTGATCTATTCCTTGCTTTTTGCAAACTTTAGTTTTGCTTTCCATGGAGTGATATATTGTATGTTGGAATTATTTCGCCATGAACTATAGGTTTTGGTTTGGATTTGGGATATGGCATATGTTCCCTTGTTGTTCTTGATGTGCTCTAGCTCCCCTCTATTCTTAGTGTTCTCTACATGTGCTCTTGGGTATATGCAAAGAGAATTATTGTTTATGGAAAGTTGTGCCTGGCCTCATCTCTCTCCTCTCTCCGTGTCATGATGGTAAGATGCTTCTGAAGTTTCCAAATAGGCTTCTTTCCTTCCTTTCCCTTCTCTTTTTCAGAGGTTTGTTGCATCTGTCAAGAAACACAGGCCACCCACCCACCTCACACAGTTCTTGCATCTATGCCTTGTGCTGATCATCAGGTGTGACAATGGACGGCCTAAGCAAGCACTTTTTCCACCGGCCGTCCAAGGCCTACACGACGGGCACGAGGAAGAGGCGGAAGATACAGACGGAGTGCGACGTTCACAAGGGGGAGACGAGATGGCACAAGACCGGCAAGACCCGGCCGGTGATGGTGAACAGCCGGCAGAAGGGCTGCAAGAAGATCCTGGTGCTCTATACCAACTTCGGCAAGCACCGCAAGCCCGAGAAGACCAACTGGGTGATGCACCAGTACCACCTCGGCGACCTCGAGGAGGAGAAGGAGGGGGAGCTGGTCGTGTGCAAGATCTTCTACCAGACGCAGCCCAGGCAGTGCAGCTGGTCCTCCGACCGGGGTGCCGCCGCCGCGGCAGGGACGGTGCAGGAGCAGTGGAGGAGGGACAGTGGCAGCGGCAGCTGCTCGTCAAGGGACCATGAGGTGTCGCCTACGTCGTACTCAGCCGGATACGCAGTCGCAGCGGCCGTCGACATGCAGCATTTGAAGCAGTCCGGGGACCATTTCAGCTTCGCGCCTTTCAGGAAGAGCTTTGAGGAGGTAACCATTATTCTTTCTTCGCGGTAAACTGCTGGAGCAGCATCAGATATAGATTTTGTGTATAGCTACAGCTGCCGGTAGGTCCAGGTGCACATCATGCAGATCATGCAAAACTACCGCCGGTCCATTCGCATGCACGCACGCATGCTCCTAGTTTTTCTTCCTCTTTATTTTCAGGTGCAGATATATGTAATTCTGTTCGATTAGATGGGCTTCCTAGTCGCGTATGGATGAGCGGTTTAGGTAGCTGACCTAATGTGTAGGATGTGCCAATGAAAAGCAAAAGATGAGCTACACATCACACAGCATGGACCCTTTTAATTAGTTCGAGCCTCACATCATTTTAGTCAAACTGCAAGCAACACTAGCTAGAAACCATCCACCCACCGTGAAAGCAAAAACTACCAATAAATTTCTTTCGAATTATTGATGCATCTCATTCCCTCGTACCTAAGGGGGGAAAAAGATTTCGAGAAAGCTCAAATATGTAACAGCATAACTGAAAGGGAACGCAAATTAATGAGAGACGTATAGAGGAAACTATATACATTTTGCATCTATATGTATCTATAAGAAAATAAAAATGCATCTGTACTATGTATGGAACAGGTTGGTATAGGTGGTGATCAGGTACCATCCGATCAGCTTGGAAGACCAGAGCAGCATCATTCCAGCCAGGAGCAGCAGCCTCACCGAACGGTGCTTGCAACGACAGCGGTGCCCGCCACGGCCTTCTTGATCAGCAGGCCGACGACGAACCCTGTCTCAACTATAGTTCCGCCAGCAATGCAGCACGCGTCTGTCGTTCTCGATCACGACCAGTTCCATGTCCCAGCAATCTTTCTCCACCATGACAAATTCCAGGTGATTTTATCTTGCTAGCTTGTTTAATTTCTTTTATACATTTGTCTAAAGTATTTCCCTTGTATGCCCGAGTAATTGAGTTCTGCACGCAAGTCTGAGACCACCATATGTATGAACACACGTATATGCCCATTCACTTTTGAGAATGTTCAGATTAAGGAAAGAGCTCACTGGCTAGGTGCTTCTTGTCTATACAAACTTAGCACGGATTTGCTAACAACTGAAAAATATTCTCCATGTAGCCTAATTTTCCATTTTTATTTCTTCAAATGAGACAGTTATTTTTTGTACAAGGACCATCTAGGATTGCTAAAAAAGTATATATAACGTAATCCAAGAATTTATATAAATAAGAGACCTAACAGATTACGTGCATCTAAAATATTGTAAGTCGTCATTTTGTTTTTTAGTAAAAAGTATCTGCATAAATTTAAATAAATAAACATGCTATATAAAATGAAATGATTTTTTAGACATGGGTACTTTGTAATATTCACTGTACGTACATATATGTTCGCTCAACTTTATGTTGTGTAACTTGTGTTGGAAAATGAATTATAGCTTTCTTTCGTATAGATACCCCAGTTTTGGGGAGAGGAATGTTTCATACTTCACAAGAATAGGTTTTTCTTGGAAATATTCTTTATGTTGAAGCTAGCATGCAAATTTCTAGATAGATATCGTATATATGTATAATCTGAGAAGTCACTGTTTTTTAAGGTACACAAAATTATTGCTCTATAATTCCATATGTCATACTCAGATAAATTTGCAATTTAATGTCATGTTTGTTTCATTTGGAGATGTCAATGCAATGTCAGCTCTTTTTTATTTATTGGTGATTTCAGTTAATTCAAATCTATATATTATCGTTGTGTATATTGGTCCATTGAGCAAGACAGAATTGTCTTTCTAGTTCCTTTACCTTTTTTTTTGCTCTTTACTCAAAGAATGCTTTAATTACTGTCCGCTCCAACATAATTACCACAGAACATGCAACAACAGCAACAGCAAAAGATTGACCGCAGATCTGCTGGCTTGGAAGAACTGATAATGGGCTGCACGTCTACATGCACAAAAGGGGTAAGTTTTCTTCCACTTATATTTAATTGCCACTTCAGCATGGATGAAAACTGATAAAGTAAACATAAGAACCTAATTACCCATGCTCGATTGATCATATGTTATGTGACTGAATTCAGCATTCCTCCAAATATCTAATTAATGAGCATGTATACATGTAGCATGAGCCGCGTGTGACCTTTTTTGCACAATTTAAGCTAAGCACATTAGTCCCTAATACGTTTAATGTAGCAATTTGGTTATTTTGATTCATATATATATAGGTGGGAAAGCTGCAAGTTGTGTCGTACAGGCGAGGTGAGGGCATAGAAAAGAAAGACTGCTCAGGGGGCCCTGAGGAAACTTCACTGTGGGACCTCCTAGTTTCTTTGTTGCTGTAGCACTCTGAAACAAGCCCATCACCATGACAGCTTTTTCTCCCATTTGTTTCCTATTTATAAATTCGTTATTTTAGGTGCTTTTACAGCATGCATGCCTACAAAATCGAGAGAGAGAGAGAGAGAGAGATCTTTAGTGCTCCTAGTGAGATAGAACAGACATCATGAATATATGCAAACAAGGACCACCCTTTGCTTTGCTTTTGAGTGCCAAAGGGGTGCCCAAAGACCAACGTAAAAAACAAGGCCACACTTTCTTGCTTTCATGACCATATAAGTGAAAATGAGAGCTTTTTCTCCATGTCGGTAGCCCTCAGACTATATGGCATGTAGTACTATAGTTGTTTACTATTATCTCTTGTGAAAAGTGCAAAGGAAAAAAGGGCGTATTTGTTCTTTTTTTTTCTCTCTTTCTATGAATCGACTCACATTGTACAATCCATGAACTTGCATGCGATTGTTAATTTGTTATCATTGCTGTCAATTCGTTTTCTGCTATTACAGCTTACGGGATAGTCTTGTCAAGATATCAATTCAGATACATAGAACAGGGTCCTTGCAAAAAGAGAGCGCGAGAGAGAGAACACTAGGTTAAGTCGAAATTCCCTTTGATGATTAGATGATGATGTAACAAATGGAAAAAGAACGATAAATTTGCATGGTTGTTTAGATCCTTCCATGTGATCTCGTCAATATACTGGAGTGCATTTTGTGGGAGTCTTATTCCAAAAAAGTGTCTTATTCCTAGAAATAATTGTCAAAGAGCTCAGACTTTTATGTAATCTTTTTTTAGTTCTGTTATGGTTTATTCCTCCGTCTTCACATTTGAATTACAGAAAACAGTAAATATCTCAGGAGAACAAACTGCTGTACGTTATTATCTCTCAGTGTAATCCTTTGTCAAATCCTCACAAGGCAACCTCTTTTTATTTTCCTAAAACAATAAACTCCTGATATCATCTGGAGTACTGTAAATGGGATACTAAACAGTTGGATACATATACACAAACGTTTATTCTTTTTTTATCTACTGATGTATCCTGCTCTCTTTCAAGTGATACGGTGTCTTGCTCACTTGACTCAACTGTTGCACTTCACTGGAGCTGTTCCTTTTTGACCCACTTTTCCTATTCTATTGCAGGAGACTTCAATTCCTCACTCCCAAGAGACAGAATGGCCTTACCCATACTGGCCACCTGACAACCAAGATCATCATGGATAGTAGCAACAAGGCTGGTAAACAGTGACGATCAACACCAAGGGAAAACTAACCCCGACCTCTTTCCCCAGTATGGTCTCTGTCTGTCCACTTGAATATATATACAGTATTGCTTTCTTGGACAATGTACTGCTGTTAGAGGAAGAGATCTCTATAGATCTCCGTCAATGGAAAGAAAGGATCAAATTTAACTGTGCAAAACTCCAAGAGAAGAGACAAAGGTGTCGAAGGAAAAGAAAAAGGGGAAAATATGGAGGAAAGGAATTGCTGTGCTGATATCAGAATGGAGCCTAACCGAAGTATAATAATGCATCTTAATCAAAGTATAATTATAATCACATCATGGTTCATCACAACTTTTGATGTGTATTAGATATTTTTCAATTGTAAAAAGTAGTATTGCTTGCATGCATGTACATTAACCTTGTTTCTTCTTCTTCGCCTACTTTAGCTGAGTACTTATTCTTCCCTTGTTAATTTGTGCTCCAAATACACAAGGAGAAATGGACTTAAAACAAGTTTTTTTCTTTAATTCTAGAGGCGCAAAAATTGTTTAGTTTTGCTTACTGTTGCTACTTTACTTTGTAACGAGTTGAATTCACATACCAGATTGTTTCCAAGGGATAAATTGATCTTGACGTATATTCTGTATGATAATTAATGCACTAACATATAATTGTTTTTTTAGTTTGAGCTCTCCGTATATAGATCATGCATGCGTATGTCTTTTACTGTTGCATTTAAACTTATTATCAATTGAAGTTCATGATCTGTTCAAACAAGGTTCGTTTGCACAGAAGCAATTAGAAACTAACATGTAGCTATTTTTGCAAATAGATCATAAATTAATTGATTCATAACACTTTTATGTGTACCATGTTAGTTTTCATGAAGTACCACATATTTTCGGTCATGCATTGTATTGTACCAAGGATTGGTAATGTCAGCTAAGTACCTTTTGGCGGACTATTAGTTGAGTATTAATATTACATATTGATTCAAGAAATACATATCAGCAATAAACCAATCATCTATAAGCGTTCCATCATGTACGTATACCATTAAGAAGAGAGTAGCATGAACTAAAATTAAAATTACAATGCCTTGTTCTCATCTAATTAGAACTGTTTATAATTCACACTTGTGGAACGTACGTGAATAATATGCGAAAGTTGCTTTATTCTTTTGTTCCACAGAGCATCATTCCTAGTTCTCTAAAATAAGTAGTGCAACATGAATATAATGTTGGAAGAAAGGTGGTACATATGTGCTTGTTTTAAGGTTGTAGCGTGCATATCATATCATATCCAATGATATTATGTGTCATTGTTGTGTAAACACTCAACATATATATGCACATGACATATGGGTCCGGATTTTTTACATCCCATGGGCTATATCATCTCATTATCCACCATTAATTCATATTTTGAGATTCACATATTTTAGGTCTCTACACTATACATCACTGTACTCCCCATGATGAATCAATCCATATTTAGATTGTACTAATGAAATTTTATGCATGTTAGGTATTGAAAATAAATTAACAGTTAAGTGATAGTCGAATCCAAACCGTATTGACTCTAGACACGACAACACTGTAGAATTAGTTTTATTAAGGTGTGAAACGAGGCTGAACTTAAGTAAAGACAAAAAAAAATATGGATCTCAAAGCACGAACTAAAACTGGATCTAGGAGATGGTGTAGCATAGGGGCAAGGACATATTTTCAATAATATATATGCTTGTTTCTTTACTTCATCCGGTATATGTTCTACTTAAATTATAATATTTGTCCACTTAGAATAGGCTGGTGGCCCTGGTAGTAAAGAGATTGCTTAAGCCCTAAGATCGACTTCTCGATGCTCATCTGCTTCCTCATTGAATGCCTGACCAATTTCCAAATTATTACAACATATCCAAAGGCCTAGCAGTATCAACCCATGCTAGCTATATGCTCTCTCTCCGTTCGTAAATAACCATCGTTTTAAATATTGACGTAGCCTTTAATATATATCTTTGATCGTTACATTGTATATATATATAATAAATTATAAAAATTTGTACTTTAAAAATATTTTTCATGATAAATCTAATGATACTACTTTTACCTCACCAATCTAAATATTTTTTAACCTAGTAGTAGTTAAAGCTAAAGAAAATTATTGCACGTTTTCTACAACGTCACCTATTTCTAAACCAAGGTTAGTATGTTCATAACGTTGCTCGTGACAAAAATTAAACTGGTCTACTGCGAGCTAAAGTGAAGAAAAACTCTGAAGAGGGCAAAATGTGCTAGCCGGCTCGTATACTTCTCATCAGTTAACTTCATTTTATTGTAGAACGTACCTAAGGTCCTGTAGAGTGGCAACAAAGCCTACATAAAGCTCGACAACGAGAAGCTAGCTTTGATTTACCCACCCGACATGGATTCTGTTAGTTTTAATCCGGAAAGTGCTTTCTTCCCATGATTTTGTTACAGAAAGAAGAATCCGCCTGTTTGAGAGCTAGACGGAGAGAGCATTAATTAATGCAGCACCGTGCATGCAAGTTGCATGAGGACCATACATACATGCATGCGCGTGCATGGCCATGCATGGGCTCGGTGAAGATGTGCGTATATATGCATTGCATGGGCTGGAAAAGGAGTACGTATCTTTAGCTCTCGTTACTGTAAATTAAACCTCTTTTTGGGATGAGATCGATCAGTCGAGCTAGGTGCAAGTAACGTCTCGGCTGTTCCCGGCACGGCACCACACTGATTAAAATGTTTTTACGTGAGGAGGATGATGTCATATGGTTGGCACATATGGACGGTAGAATATATATGTACGTGCATCCCCAAGTTAGCTTGATCGGTCGATACCTTGTAAGATGGATTCATAAAATAATTCTCAACAGGCAGCATATACTTTCTGACTTGTTTATTTATTTTTATGTTCAAATGCATAGTGATTGTAGGACCATATATACGAAACAACAAGCAACTGATATCTCTTCTGTTTCCCGTACTATACATTTGATAATGGAGATTCTTCCCTTGAGATCGTGCAACTCGATCCTAGGACGTACGTGCTTGGAATACGATCACTTTTATTTCCTTTTTTTCCTAATAGGCAACCTTCCTGTGCAAACATCGAATCTGATTAGGCAGATGCTCTTCACTTGGTCTGATCATATATATGCACGAACTCATGGAGTTCATCTTTCTAGGACATAATGCTACTAGTTCTATATATAACTTCTGCATATGCTGAGAGAATCTTTGTACTAAGAGGACTTATGCCTTACTTTTTCCTATTAAAATCTTAATCGATCAGTGAGTTAGGTAAAGGAAATTAAGGTTTTTTCTTTTATGGAAGCAGCAGGAGCAGTGTCCATTCATATAGGTTGAAAAGCTAAGATATTTACAGAGTTTTGGGTATGCCTATGGAGATGATCTCCTAAATGAAATTAAGGTTCGTCCAGTTCTATTTTGCACTTATTGTAGTACTCAGCTGGAATATATGGGAAGCAACAAGCAAAGGAAAAGAAATCTATACGGAAGGTTTGTTCATCTCCAAAACTACTTTTACTCATTGCAGACATGCATGCACATGCAGTCTATCAGGCTGTGGCTGCGCAACAGTGAGCATCTCCACATATCCAAAGCTGGCCATGTTTTTTTTTGTCGTCTAGATGGCTAAAATTGGCTCAATGATGTTTAGGGAAGAAAACATGGATTAAGCAACTTATTGGCCGAAAAGGGTCTGATAGTTTCATTGTTTCAGTTGCATGCAACGTGATGAACCTGTGCGTATGATTCCGTGTCTGTCCCTTTCCGCAGGAGATAGAAAGAGAGAGAGAGAATGCCGTGCCATTTGTTTCCTCACTCTCTCTCGTACCGGGGAAGGCTCTCTCTCATCTCTTCTCGTTTGGTTTGAAACCAAATAGGTTCCTAGATTCTCTCTCTCTCTCTATCTCTCTCTCTCTAAGGGACACACGCAAGAACAATCAATTGAGAAAAAAAGAAAAAAAGAAGAAGTGGGCATGTACTATATCTAGCTAAGTGAACATTGTTAGGCTCCCATGTGTCGTTGATTCGGTCCCATAAAGAAGTTGCAGGGAGTATTGTGTTAGTGGGATTGCGAATAACAGAACATGGCCTCCCTTTTGGATATATTCTCTCCCAATGGCATGCTGAGCTATCTTTCCTCCTAAGCAATTGTTCCGCGCGCGTCATCATCTTCATCTCAAACAAGTGTAGTAGTACTGTGCCGCCTCTAATGCAATATGCGATGCTGTTCTTTTATTATTATTATGGTTTTTTGTGTTTAGGACCTTTAGGTAAGTGATCGGAAACCTAGTGATATATGAAATTGCTTTGCGGCAATAATGAAGCAGCTAGTCCTTTTGGGATTGGAGAACAAGCTCGACGACTTTGCTCGGCATGCAGTTGGACATGCATATGCGGATGTTTTGGTTCTAGCTAGCGTGGCATGTTGTTTGGAGATCTACACGGGACTTAGATAAGATGGTGGTAGCTAGAATTTTGCTGAGATCGATGGTCGTCGCATCATCGGCCAGGTGGGTCAGTCGCGTCATCCTTCATACATTCACGTACGCTGAGCCTCCATCCAATCCGATCCGATGCGGCAACCGTGCATGCACTCATCCTCGGAACGAAGGCATCTTCTCGTGGGCCGCGGAGCCCGCGTGTTTTTCCTCATGGCCCTAACCCCGTTACGATCCACGAAGTGGCTGAGACGTTCCGCACGCTCTTAAGCCCGTGACGAACATAGCGCGGCCTAACTCAGTTGTCTTACCTTTCCCTCTTCTTTTCCCTTTCTCCTGTCGTCGTCTCCATCCTCATCACCATCTCAAATAGCTAACAGCATCAAATCTGTCAACCTACTAACATATTGTCATCGACATATCATCTGTAGCCGCCACGACCCTTGTCAACACCTCGAACCTCCTCCTCTATAGATAGTAGCTACCGCTATTGGATCCACCATCGTAGCCCACCGCTCCTAATCACTCATGTTACTGTTAGGTCTCCGTCCACCAGATGTTCCGCTCACCCATGGGCATCGACACTAATAATGAAACCTCCCCTCCTCCCCCAACGAAACCCTAACTCAACAAGCAAGGTCGCCGGTGACTCAGCTCTGCCTTTCTCCTCCGATGACTCCACCACAAGCTCTCCATGGTGGGCTAGGATGCGCGTTTAGGGGTGCATGGCGCTCCGTTATAAATCAGGCCAAGGTGCAGGAAGGGGGCAATATAAATCAGGCCACATTATAAAATCGCACCCGAGAGAACAAATTTCGTACCACGTTAACATTTTTATATGGTGCAGCCCAAAATCTTAGTGGGTCGACCCAAGCAAGTTGTAAATTTGGGCCGCTCACTTCTAAGAATTTAGGCTGCGCCATATAAAGCTGTTCACACGGTACGGAATTTGTTCTCTTATTTGTATAAAACTTCCAAAAAGAAACTCTTATTTGTATAAAAATGTTCAGACAAATCCTAGAAAAGTTGTTTCTTATCGGTTCTAACAAATTGCTCCACTAGTGCAAAGAAATTTTCCAATATCATATTGCCAGCAGACCAAAAGAAAAAGGCACTACAAAAGAAAGGTGAATAGGAAGAAAAATAGAAATATCACGAATGAATAAATGTATATATGGTGAAACATTATTGGTGGAAAAAAAGAGTGGTACTTGGAACAGAAAAAATGACTACATGAATAAAAAGGAAAAAATAGATAAAGGCACACAACTTTTTGAAAAAAAATAAAAGATCGAAAACCAAATTTTTGGAAATTAGAATATGTTTGATGATGTCAGCAAACTGTTCCGTAGCGAAATGGTAACGTCAGCAAAACTAACCCGTACCGTTTTGGGCCGGGACGGCGACGCGCGCGAAACATGTGTAAAACCCGCCACGGTGTGGCACGTTCGCCATTATGTGCGCTAGTTGATGATTCACATCTGGGTAATCTTGGCCTGTAATCACTTTAATATTTAGGCTGGGCTGGAATACTACTGTTGTCACATTCTTTTCGAGAGGTACTATTGTTCTCGCTGGTGGAATTCGTTCTGCGTATTGGTCTACATATGCGCTGAATATATCCAGGCTCTGTTCATTTATCCCCTCTACGAAGAAATCTCTCACCTTAACATTTGGGCTGGCTGTAATACTACTGTTGTCACTGGTGAAACCCGGCTGTACGTACTAGGCCTCCTATGCATGGGCTGATTCAGGCTGGGCTTAACTTCCAGACCTGTCGGCACAGGCCTCCCAAATCTACGGCTTCCATTCTTGACTCGTTCACAACAGCAAGCTCAAGATCTATCTGTGTGGCAGCAACAGATCGCAGATAATTCACAGAATGTATCTATTTCTACAGAAATTGTCAACACGTTTTCACCATTTGGCTCGTGATGCGACGCAAAAAAGGGATCATATCTTGGCCAACTGATGTCAAAGCAGTCCAGTCCTAGCACTAACAATAATCAACGTAAGGTTTTGGCCATCCAGGGAAGAAGCATCGAATCAAATCTCCTCCCCGAAAGAAGCGTGTTTGCCGCAGGGGAGGTGGCTTTCGGCGAGCTCGTCTGCGGATCCGGCAGCGGCGTGGTTCTTCTGGCCATGGTGATGTTTCCCTCGGTGGACTGGATGCGGGCCAGGCCGTGGACTCCGTTCCATGCTGCTGGCTCAAGCGCCTGCTCGGATTGGGGCTTTGCCCCGCCGATGTGCTGCCCACGGTTGTCAAGCTCCGTTGTTAGTGGCGGACGTCTTCTGCGGCGACGTTTCAAAGCGTTTAGTTCCTTTGCAGGTCACCCGGCAACCGGCCCTTCCGCCTCTGTTCCTCGTTTCCGGCAAGGAGGCGGCGAAGGGGACTCCGGTTGTGGAGCGGCCGAGGGATTTGGTCCCAGGGACCACTTTGTAATTCCTGTTTGTTTGGGGGTTGTGTTTGAAAATGTTGGGGCCAGCTGTCCCTGTGCTGTAGTCCTGTACTGGTGCAATTAATATAACCCCGGTTTCTCAAAAAAAAATCGGAAGAGAATGGAAAGCGAAAATTATGTCTGGAAGATAATCGTGCTTCGTTGTCACCAGAGAAACGATGTGATGCGCACATTGAATGGAGTCGTGCCAAACTGTAGCAGAGACGTTGCGCCGTGTCCTTTTCCTTGACATAAGTACACGACCACAGCAAACCGCGAGCGAGCTAGGAAGCAGAAAATCTGAGAAAGGAGAGCGAAAAGAAAATCCTGCGAGCGAGCGAGGAGAGGAGGAGGCGGCGGCGGCGGCGGCGGCGGAGACATGTCGTGGCAGGCGTACGTGGACGATCACCTGCTCTGCGACATCGACGGCCAGCGCCTCACCGCCGCTGCCATCCTCGGCCACGACGGCGCCGTCTGGGCGCAGTCCGACGCCTTCCCCCAGGTCCCCTCCCTCTCCTCCTTATCTATCTATCTCCCATTATTATCCATGTTTTTTTTTCTCTGTAGAGTTTATCGTGTCAATCCCATGCTTGACCTGGCTAAGATCTTGCGTTTCTGGGGTGCGTCTGGCAAGGCCGGAGCCCCATTCGGGGGGGATATATTTTAGTAGTATGGCTTAGTTTCGGCCACCTGCTTGCTTGTTCCTGTTAGCGAGTCTCCATCTCTTACAGTTCCAATCTTGCAAGGGAATTCTCGCTGTAAGACGAAATCCATCAATTGGTTGGTTGGTTGAAACCTGTCGTCGACGCGACCTGATTGGGGGCTAGGATGCGTCTTATCTTTATTTCTGTGATAATTGTGTTGTGTTTTTTCGGTTTAAGCATGGGAGACTATAGATAGAACACATGTTTACACATTGCTGGTTATTATACTCTGTGGCCATACACATGGATACATCATGTTCCGGTTAGCCCTAAAAACACAATTACCAAATTAAATGTATCGAACTGGTGGTACAAGTGATTCTTCTACAGACATGGCTTGAATCGTCAAATTGCAGGAAGTTACAGGCTACAAAAAATGTCCTTTTTGTACCTGGTTCGGTAGCTCAAACCTCCAGGTTTGTTTATGCTAGTTACTATATGTATCTGCAGTAATTGTGGCTTCATCATTTGAATGAATGACGACGGAAGATACATACACCGCTCAATATGCTTATTGTGATGCCGATAACCATTTTTCGCACTACGCTTCAATAAAAGTTGGAACTGGAGCATCATCTTGCGATCTTCTGTCCGTTCAAAAGGAGAGATCACTTTCATATTCTGGGCAAGTTATACGTGCTGAAATTTATGAAAAGCAGGGCTTAAACTTTAGAAATGTTTATTAATTTTTTGAAAGCTTAATGCTATTTCTCAGCTGTGCTGCAAAACCTTTCTCGGGACTCCAGGAGAGCTTACAATTTAATTCAGATGTTCCATTTGCAAAGCTTTGCTCTCCTTGTATTGCAACACTATGACATAAGATCATTTTGTTTCCATGTTACACAGGTCAAACCTGAAGAAATCACTGCAGTTATGAATGACTTCAATGAACCAGGCTCCCTGGCACCAACTGGATTATACCTTGGTGGTGCAAAATACATGGTTATCCAAGGTGAACCTGGAGCTGTCATTCGTGGGAAGAAGGTTAGGAGCTAGCCTTCCATTTTCTAACTGCATTGCAATGTTCTCGTATGATGTTTCCGTTGAAATTGATGACCTCCTTTTCGAGGCAAAGTGTTACAACATTCATTCAACAGTAGCAGAATAGAACAAAATATGTGTTGGTTTACAATGCATGCAGAAATAACACCAAAACCCGAACATAGACCGTTATCATTTCTCAGTTGCATGCTAATCAGAAACTAGAAAGACATCATGTTGTTCCCCAGCAGTCTTTGGTTTTGGACCTCTTGGGCAAGAAATTAGATGTATCAGCTAGCTTTGGTAGTTGTTTGGCCACATCCTTGATCGGCTTCCTTTACTGCTCACGATAAAGACTGAGCCCTAGAGATTATCAGGATCAGTTGAGATTTAAGAAACACCACAATGTTCGCATCAGACGACCTATTCTTCACATCTTCCATATTGCCCACACAGAGGCAGCAACTCCCATAAAACAAAGGTAAATCTTGTGACCATGTAATATGTTTAGCAAGCCATCCAAGACTCCAAGAGGTGGTGAACTAAGGCAAGAATCTGATTTCTCTCGTAGTATAATATCAACTTGAAATATAGTAAGGGAAGTGTTATGTGGGGAATCCCCTACACTAGGAAGGTCAGACCAGCTGCAAGGAAGGAAAAGGATGCAGCAGATTAAGATAGGGGCCGCACCCTTTAGTAGTTGCTCAGGTTTCTGTTAGTAAATAATCATGTTAGGAAAGGTTATGTCTGAGAGTTCGAATTAGATAAAGATTGAGTCATGAGTGTCCTATATAAAGGACTAGTATGTACTCGTGCAAGTCAAGCAAATAATAAGAGTCGCTTCCCTAGTTCTCCTCTCTCTCCCTACCCTCGCTATTAATACTGCGCCGGTCTTCGGCCCGAGAGCTCCCCCAGGCCAGGGCTACGCCTTGAGATCCGGAGCTCTACCCAGAAGACAATTGCTTGATGATTTCCTATTAATGACAAAATTACAACAATATCACTGTGCCTTTTTGTGTTAAAAAATAATCATGTCTTGGAGATGTTATGGAGGAAGCTATATTACATGTAGTCGTGAATTAGAGGGGTTTTTTATGCACAAAACAGTAGGGAAGGTAGTGTTGTAAACTAGAAGTCGAGATGCAAGTAAAACTAATCAACTGTTAGACTTTTTGGGACAATCAGAACATGTCTGGTATCCTGTGAGAAATCAGTACTAGTGAGAAAATGTGGAGTCTAGTATATTTTCTTGCAACTTGACAAGCTTCTGCATGTCATTCTGTTTCTTAGATTCATTATGTGATGTCCCTACCTACGTGCTTACAAGTGCAACCAAGAGTTTCATACAATCACCAGGAATAATGCTGACAAACGTAGCACTTGTACTGGCCAGTGTACCGATATTGTGAATGTGTTTACTAGTACACCAGTCACCAGTTACACCGCCTACACTCTACAGTATATAAAGGAAATGTCATCACCGACCTTGCACTTAAGGTTGGAAAGGGGGTGATACTCACACAGAGCAGCAGAAGCTCCTGACATCAAACAGCAAACTCTTCATTTCAATTTAGGTTGAAACTGCCAAACTACTTCTGTATACATTTACTGATCTCAAATTCTCAATGACTTGTATCTTACAGACAATAAAACATCACCTCCGCAGTTAGTGATTTTTAGTGCCTCAAAATCATCTAGATTTGTGGATTGTTCTACAGTTTCACTCTGGGGACTGTTAGTATTTCAGTTTATATGATCAGACGTTTTTTTGCTTGACTGAAAGTAGACTTATCATAATTTTGCTTACCTGACACTAACACAAGGGCAGAAGTATTTTTCTGCATAACAAAGTTAATAATTTTACCTGTAACTCTGTAAGAGGCTTTGATGTGGCTTTTTGTCTTATGTCCTCAGCAAAATCTAATTTATTGTACCAAAATCTAAGTTATTGTATCCCATCAATGGTGCCTTCTTTGCAGGGTTCAGGAGGGGTTACTATAAAGAAGACGAATCTATCCATCATCATCGGAATCTATGAGGAACCAATGACTCCTGGACAGTGCAACATGGTTGTGGAGAGGCTTGGTGATTACCTTGTTGAGCAGGGCTTCTGAATTCAGAATCGTAATTTGGGCCAACTGGAGCCTACTGAAACTTACCATATATCCCATGAATAATTAGCAAAAATTCGGATTTCTATTGAACAAGTGGTGGTTCCTCATTTTATGTTGAATTGCTTCCTACATATCATGGGGATTATATGTAATCTTTAAACAACATGCTTATGATATTTTTGCCGAGTAACCCAGTCTCTCCTCTTACTGATACCCTGCAAGGGTGAAAATACCACAATGATTGTTCTTAGAAATGTTTTTTAAAATAAATTTCACAAGATAAACCTTACCATTTGATGTGAGCATACAAGGGCATCTAACACATATAAACGTTTCATTTACTGGCCATGTGCTTGCAAAAAATTTCCTATTCAGACCCGAACATTTACAAGAATGTCTGTGCAGGCTCTTATTTATTGCATGCTTCAATGATGAAATGTTGCTTTCAATTGCTCCTGCGGTCTCACTGTACCATCCCTCTTAAATTCAGCAACTTAAACGAATTGCATCCTCCCTGGGGCAGAGTTACATGAATCACCTCACCATCTGAATTCTGCTAACCAATGTCCATTCCTTTATTGGTGCGGCCAGTGGTCTTTTTTTCATTCAAACAGGGCGTGAAATTATGTGCCCTGAGAGAGATCGAACTTGTGCTTTGGAATTAATTCCCGTTTCTGGATTGAAAGAAGGACCTGAGGCAAACCACGGTCTGACATTCTCAGAGCCACTGTGTGATGGATTTACCTTTCAATAACAGTGAGCACATCCTCTTTACTCCTCTGTACTACTCCTACACTATTGTTTCCATTTCTCTGAATAGCTAGTAGCGGTGGTTCATCTCTGTGAAAAACCTGACCTTAGAACATAGGAAGATTGTTCAGCTTTTAATTCTGAAATGTGCGCAACCAACCAAAACTGTTAGGCGAAGGGTTATTTGAACATCCTTCCAAGATTTTCTTTTGAAAATTGATCGTTTGTTTTCAAATAAAAGAAAATTGAGCGTTTGTTTCTGGTCATCATGTCAAAAAGGTTTTGAGTATCGACGGAGTGGAGCTTGTCAAATCCATCGGTACCAGGGTGTGCTTTTTCGTAATGCTGGGATTGTGTTCTGTGTTTAGGAGAATTTGTTGAGCTTGTGGGTTCTGAAGAAATGCCTGCGTCATGATCACGAGGGCTGCAAAATCTGTTAACAGGAGGTCCACACCGTAGCTTGCGGCACGGGGAATCCCTTGCGCTTTTAATTCTGAATCGAGGGCAGCCAAATTTAGAGCTTACCAGTGACCCTGCGAGGCAGTGAAGTACTGGCGATTCAACATACGCTTGCCTTGACAATTCTTTTGCACATTCCGACGAAATGTTTCAGCTCGCACTGTGACGTGGTCCTAAGCTAAGCCCAGAGTGTTGGACTGGGGACTAACTCTGAGTAAGTGTGACCGGCCAGAGCGTTAAAAGAGAGCGCAGCACAGGGGTTCAGTTGTACCCCCCACACCCTCAAGAATTTTCTTGGGTTCAGTAGCACTTTGAAATACTAGCTGTTCTTGGTAAAGCCTCTATCACGGCGTTAGTTATTCATTCAACTTCATCCGAGATATGACAACAGAAATTTGCTGGCTTGACACATAAAATGTGTGTTAATCTCAACCTTACGCTGCGCCATCTCTCACAAGCAACAACTGTAGTAGATGCAGAAGCAACGTCTCCACGGTTCAGGCGAAGTCGCGTCGCATGAATGACCAAGTGGATTCAGAGAGGAGCCATGCACAGGCAGGCAAACACCGACGCTGCAGTGGTGGGCACGGCGAAATCGTTCAGGTTATGATGCACGCACGCACATGAACTCCGGTACGGCGCTCTCGGTCTCAGCCAGCATCGGTCGTTTAATTTCCAGGGCGAGTGCGCGCCCAAGACTTCGCTGCGCAATAGCAGTGGCTAGCTAGCTTATTAAACCATACTGGCATTACTGCGTTACACTCTGCTAAGAGCAGTGCTCGTACTCCATTACTACCCCTATACAGGAGTATCTGCTCAAATACCCTAATTAATTAACCGCGCGCAGAGGTATCGAGAAAGATCCCACCAACTTCAAAATTTCAAATGATATGATAGAGACTATCATATCGATCATTTGATAATACTCCTATATAACTGACGCTACTTCCTCAGACTTAAACTAATGGGACGTACACATGACCCGAAAGCGTTCAAACTTTTTGGGAATTCCTACTTCGTAATTGTTTAGTTAATGCAGGGTATGACCTTGTGTTAGGACAAAGATAAGCTGAGCACTGGATTAATGACAAACGGCTACGAAAGTTATGCGTAAAAGCCGTCTCGTTTAGCGTGCTAATTACCATTCATTAGAGTGAGGGCAGGGAGAGGATTAACTAAAGGACGGCACATGCACGGCACATGCAGGGAGGACGTACTAGCTAGTAGTATAAATTTAAGGCACTTTTCACAGCTATTAACTCAGGGAAATGTGCAAATGATTGGTAACTGATTGATAAAATGTGATGGCCGTACTACACTGTTGTAATTCGAAAATTAAGCTGGATTGCTAAGAAATCACCTAAGTATAGGCGATACTGCACGTTATTGCTGAAGAAATTTGTAGTCTATATTAATAAGGAGATATGAACTACAGTATACTGGTCATATTTGGATTTACTCTTCAATCGTTGGATTTTTTTTTCTTTTGCTCGGATCAGATGTGATGGTTGCACCGACACATGGAAGATGAAACCAAACTGGCAACATTGCTGGGCTCGATGCAGCATGCAACTCTGAGAACATTTGTCCATGTTTCCTTGTTTGAAAAACTACGTAACGTATACTCAACTGATCGCAGGTGTCAGGTTAGGTAGGGGTTTGCCCCTTTGCACGCACCAAAAGGTGGATCCGGGGAGAAAACAAGTGCCAATACGACGAAATCAAACAACAAACCGACAAGCCAATATCTGAACCATTTTAGTACAGATTAATCGATAGCGCCGTAACAGAGTCCAGCCATGTTTCAGTGACCATATAGATGCGGGTCATATGTGTAGATTTTAGCGTACATATGTATGTGACATGTGCAACACTAGAGAGAACCTATAGATGGCTATTGTTCCCTTCGTTTTAAGATAGATGTTTTTTAGTCTTTTTAAGTTTTCTCAAAACACTTATCCTTCTACGCTTAGAATGTATTTTTAATCATTTTATTCTTATCTTGCCATTTATCAATGTTATCTATTTATTGCCTAGGGGACAAAAAAAGGATGAGCCTAGAAATAATTGAAAAATAATATACTATATTGATGTTTTACTCATACCATTAATTCTTATTCTCGACTCTAAAAGGAAATTCATTTTGAAACGGGGAGTACCCACTTATATGTGTCTTTGTAATATGCTCATGGATGTGCGTGAAGGCTGATGCTCATGCCGTTGATCAATTGGTAGCCCCACAACGGAAGGTTCCTACGTCCTGTTTGTTTGTGACATCCACGAGCTAGCGTGCGCCGCCCACCCAATGTGGACCTCGAGGCGAGTATCTGTGCTACGACGTCCGTAGATCCAACGAGTGTATTTATCTAAAGTCTCACAGTTCACAGAACATAGTTAAAATCCTGTGACTCTACACAAATCAATTGAACCATGGTCATCAGCCAAATAGATTGACAAGGTGGCACATCCAACCATGCATATGCATACATTGAAGCTGTACACATGACACTACTCTTGCACATGAATGTGGGTGTGTTGACAATGGCTTCTAGTACGTACGGATCTTTATTTATGATCGGAGGGTCAGGCATATACTACATTAGTTCATCGTTTTTTTTAATGCATTTGTACATACAAGTATCTTGCCAACAGTATTACTTTTTGAAATTTGAAGGGGGATCTAGGCATCTCCAGGCAGCTACTGTTGGGCGTCGAAGAATCTTGTGGATAGGACGGTTAGATGCGAGTACGAGAGAGACAGATAGGCCAGGTCCGTAATGATACCGATAAGAATAGAGGAGCAGGAGGAATATGCCCATCTCATCTCAGGGGCAGAGTACGTACCCTTCGTCCTACAAGTACTCTCTTCGTGCTGCATGCCTTCGAACAGCAACTTGGTGCATACCAGCGTACGCATGCAGTATGTTTGTTTACACTTGTCCGATCGATCGACCGATGGAGATGGAGCTACGCACCGCATGTACGTGCGTGAGCACACTGGTAAACGTGCGACTGCACGCACGCATGCCTGCAGACGAATTGGCATCTCCAATAGGGTGATATTAGCCTTCTCTTAGAGGTGCCACGTAGAATTTTTGTTGAATTGGAGGATAGAGAGAAGAAAGAGAATGTTGACTTCTCTTGGTGAAGAGATGATCCCTTGACACCTAAAAGATCACTATTTTCTCTATTGTATATTATGTTTTTCTTTAGATCCATGTTTTCTAGTTTAATTTTAATTCTATATTTATGTATGTATTAATTACTAGAGATAACATCAAAAAATAATTTATTATATAATATATTTTTATTATTATCTCTAAATGACGTGAAAAACATAAGAGAAGGCTGTCTTCTCTAGTATTAAAGATGCCATTTAAGTCCCTGACCAGAGCACCGGGTACAGGCAAAGCAAACGGGCCCGATCTCGTCGAGAACCGTGCGTGCGCACCGTGCAATCCGCGGTCAACTCGCGAGTTGATCACGGGCCCGTCATCGTTTGGGTTCAATCGAGGCGCGACCTCTGCCCCGGCCCCGGCCACTTCTTCACCGGCTGGTTGTGCGGCTGCCTGCCTGCATGCATGCATGCATGCATGCACCGCCGGGCTCGTCGGGGAATATGGAAGCAGTGAGGAGACGTGCGTCCTCAGTGCGCCACGGCGTAGGCGCGTGTGATCCACCGGTACGACGCGACGCATGACCCGTCGTCGTCGCATGCAGCGGCGGCGGCAGCGGGTGGCAGACGGAGACAGGCCCCGTCGCTTCGAGCGCGTATGGGTCCTGGCCTTGGCCGGCGCGGCGCGGCGCGGCGATGCCTTTGCCCGGCGGTCTCTCTTGTTTTTCCTCGTGTCCCGATGCGTGCGTGTGTGCTTGGATGAGATCCTACTGTTCCTCCTCCTTGGCCAGTAGCGACTGGCCCTCGGTTTGCGCGCTGCTGGGGTGGTGTGCCTCGAGAGCTGAGCCGGCCTGGTCTACACGTTTACACTTCGCATGTGCAAGCACGATCGATCAGTGGATGGATGGGGCGGATGCATGCATGCATGCACAGATCGATGGACCAACTCCAATCAGAGGCTCAGAGCTCCGTCCACTGCGGTTACCCTATGGACGCTTCGTTACAGGTTATTAACTGCGGTTACCGTCCATCATAAATTTTATGGCAGATAATTTTTATTAAATATTTACTACAGATCATTATTGAAATAACGGCTACGATAAATAGATCATCGTGAAATTTTTTATCATAAAAATCATCGATAACATAAAGTAAATAGGCTCACTAACGATAATAGCAGGACAACCAGTGTTGGCCACGGTGTCGCTCACGCTTCCCCATGGACCACGACTCTCCTCTATCGGTTGTTCTCGGCTTCCCCTCCTTATCAACAAACGGGCACGACCCTACCCCGCCTTGCTCGTCGCTGCAAGCATCAAACGCCGAGGACATCATCCAAGTTTGACAAGCATGTGCCACGTACTAGATTAACCGTGGCGATAGTGCCCGCCCATGGCGTGCACATATTCGACCGGAGCTCTGGTGCTTCCGCCGCGTCAAAGATGAGCGTCCTGCTAGTGTTCCGCAATGGTGGAGGAGAACCGGAGAAGAGGCGTGCGGCTGGAGCTGGAGGTAGTCGGCAACGCCCTGGAGGCATGACCAGAGAGCAAGGATGATGGATGGAGCCGAAAATGGTTGGCAACACCCTGGAGGCACCGCTAGAAAGACGTGCTTTTAAAAAAATTCTAGTATCAACATTACGAACGAGTTTTAAAAAATCGTCTATGATGTATTTTCGTTATCGTAGACCCTTCGATCTAAAAAGATCAAGAAACCCATCTTTCACGAGGATTTTGATCTGTCCGAGATGTGGTTCTATGTGGAGCAGTGGTCGCTCACAAGCTGAGACTTGGTACATGTTTGGTTTCGCGATTACCTCACTATTTTTCAAAAAAGTTCAAATTTAGCAGCGAGATCGATCGCTGCAGAAGTGCAGAGTACTCCACGTCTCCACCACGAACGTACAGGAACAGCCAGCAATGCAGAACCAACGCAAAGCCCAAGCAGGAGGAAGAACGAGGTGAAACGAGGGTGCCCATGATTGGGCCTAGGACTCGGTTGCTGAAGAACCATGGGCATGTGCTCACCCAACCCGATCTATCGTTTAGTTTTTCATGTTTGCAGAGAGCATGAGCTCACCTACATAGTTGACCTGACTGCTGTGATGGGTTTCTTTTATTGCCACGATCGAGCCTATGAAGTGGACGCCATTTGTTTTTTTGCGAGGAGCTAGACGCCATTTTAACCGCTCATGCATTCGGTAAAATAGTGTTGTACTAGTACTAACTCTATGAGAAAAGGTCCGTGCATGCCAATGCAAAGTAGGATCGGCACATGCTTTCGATCTGGTTTTTACCAAGAAAAAACTCCTTTTCCATCTGTGTGTCCTTGCAACTATTATGTTTTGTACTGCCAGTACGTATTTCATCATTACCAGTTCAGCATGAAGCCCATCTTCTACTTGCTTCAGGTGTCACATGATCGGGTCTCTCCACCGTTCAAGATTTGAACCACAACATAGGCAAATTAATCTTTCCGGATAATTTATTCCAAGAATTAGCGCCATCATTCCAAAAGAGCTGAACTAGAGATACAAATGAACAAGTAGACGATGGAGGATCCGAATCCCTACTACCATTAGTACTCCCCTTAAGCTCGATCCTATCGTTTTCCTATCCACAGACCAGATGGCCGGTCCATTTCACTGGAGCTCGCGTGCATGGTTTACTATCCATTCGCGTGAGTTCACTATCGCTCGAATCTACAGGGCGAGCAGGGCAGCACCATGCTGCGCAGCGCCAGGGCGAGAAGACTCTGCGCGGATCGAGCTTTCAATTCAACGCGGGTAAATTAGGGTGGTTCTTCTGAATGTCTTCTTTTCCGTTACTAGAATATCCCTGGGCTCCGCGAGTTTGCGGCAACAGTGGATGCATGGCCTGTGTGCTTAGCTCAGCTCCCGCTTCAGTTTCTAGCACCAGGAGCACTCCCTCCACGTGCAGTGCAGCATAAATAACGGACAAGAAGAGAACCGTAGAGTTGTGAGGATATAGCTTGTAAAGGTACCTTTACTCTTATAAAGATCTAAATCGGTGGTCTTTCGTTTATCTCACCAAAACTACTTTTTAAATTGTCAAAAAATTAAAGTAATCATCATTCATTTTCTTACGAGGATATCTTTATCTTTACTCTTATAAAGATCTGGTTGGTGATCCTTCGTTCACCTCACCAAAACTACACCTTAAGTTGCCAAAAAATTAAAGTAATTATTATTTATTCTATGTGGTGGATATATATCACGATTTTATATTATAGTTAATTTCATTGATACACATTTTGAAATAATTGTTATCTAGTACAGAATTAGGAAATATGATAGTACAAGTGTTTAAACAACTCACATATTTTTTTTAATATGTAGCAATACAAGTGCATTTAGCTAGTTAGTAGATATGTAGTGAGATATTGGTGCTCATGTTTACACATACTTGTATATTTTAGTAGGTATATAGTGAGATTTATAAATTTATTTTTTATTTCTGTTAATTCTAACGTAGGATTAAAAGGCTTGCACGCCGGCGGATTTTCCGTAAAAGAGAAACACTTTTAGAAAACGGCGGAGAAGAGCCGATTCCCCCATCTGTCACCGCATGCAAGACGTTGCGCATGGGTATATACTATTATCTACTGTTGCGTGTGAGTGTGTCCGTTCCCCGGCCAGTGGCCTTCAGATGAGATGAGCTGTTTCCGTGTACACATCAAGATCTTCGTCAATATTACACGCGACTAGTGACCCGACGATAATATTTGGCTGCTAGCTACTGGGAGCCGGGACTGAGAGGAACAGCAGTGGAACGAACTAGTTCAAAAAAACTGACACGTCAAAACAGTTGGAAGCAGCGAAGAGAACAGGCGAAGAAACAAGACTACCAAAACCAAGCCGGCAGGCCGGCACACATCACAGGGGAGGGGTAGCAAGCGCCTGCAGCTGCACACGCAAACTTAGGATGTACTCCGTATTTGGTTCATAGGATGTGAGTGGATGGGATAGAGATATTCACCTTTTTGTGGATTGGTTGGAGGGATAGGGTGGATAGAGATATTCACCGTAGAGGAATATTATCTCAATATGCTGGATGGAGAGACCCGACCAAAATGGCCGGATGAGACTGTCACCCTTCTCTAATTATGATCGTTAGAAAATGATTAGTGATAATTAATAATTATTAGTGATAATTAGCATATTTTATTATTGATTAGTATTTGTAACGATAAGATTAGTGTTTAGTGTGTCGATGAATATATGATTAGTGGGTTAATTAGTATATACTCAGTAACAATTAATATATTTTATTATTAATTAGTAGGTTATTGGCTAGTTTAACATTGGTAGATATTTAGTGTGTTCTTTAGTATATAATTAATCATTATTAATAGAACTAAGTAATATAATTAAGTTAAATTGACTCATCCCATCCAACTTTTATCCTTTCAACCAAACAAAAGATTGATTCATCACATCCATCCAACCAAACAAGAGAATGACTCGTTCCATCCACGAAAAACTGAATGGATGTAACTCATCTCTCCTTACCCGCCAACCAAACGCACCCTTATACCATATACAGCGGCGGCACAGTGCGCCTGAGAAATTCTCTCGGTGTGTTCCAACCATCACATACGCGCGCCGGCGCCGCTCCTCACGCCTAGCTACGTGCCACGCCCAGTCCGAGTCCTGCCTTGATGGGACAATCTCACAATCCCCTTAGAGCACCCACACAAGCTTATGCATATTTGGTTCCCTATATCTCTATATAGGGAGCTTCTCCAAAAGATCCATTCTCTATTTCTCTTTTCACTGCACAAGCTTCTCCAAAACTCATTCCCTATATCCCACCATCCTATATTTTATTGATATACTATAACTACCACTTCATCCTCAACGGCTATTTATTCGTGACGGATAAATTTCGAACGGCGCTATATTACAACTTTAAAATTTTCGAACGACGAAATTTGAACGGCAAAACTTTTGAACGGACAAATTTGAACGGCAAATTTCGAACGGATAGATTTGCAACGGGTATATTCATGGCAGTGGCGATTTTTAAACCAGCATTAAGGGGAATACGGAGTATTTCTTTAAGAAATTTACATGCGCATGTCCAGAACTGATGGTTAAGTTTGACATCTCTCAAATTTTTCTTCAGTAGATTGACAGATCAAGCATTCATGACCAGAGTCCAGATTATATATTACTGACATATAGCAGCCATATTTACATAGGGCATTACTCATGTCAACCTGGTGTAATTTCTTAGACAGACCTATTGAATCATGAAGAGTATCCAAGTCCAAACACAACTCGGCATTAATCATGTCAACTAGTTACTTGAGCAAACATAAGGACCAAATAACAATAATCAATCATCTTCTCTTCACCTTTAACATACCCCACTGCACCAATCCAGTAGCATCATTTCTTAACCTTCTGTGTCAACCAACATTAATCAATTCTCCAAATCACAGGTTGCAGGAACAAAATCAAGAGCAGAAAGGAGCAAAGGTAGTGACACAAGCGCCTTACCCAGGACTCAGTGGTTTAACATCCAGGATGCACAAGCATGTATCATCCTCGTAGAGCTGCAAAAACACACACAAGAGCCAATTCAACTAAGAAATGGCTAGTTCTTCGGCACTGCAACGAGAGAAAATTCAACATCTCTATACCTCGAAAGGGCAGGAAAATAAACTAGAACAAGTTGAGAATACTTCCACTGGCAGACTAGCTACGCAGGAAAGCGGCAGAAACTGGAGGAACGCATCAATCAATCTCACCGAATCGCGTATGCATCATCGAGTAATTGATTAACTAGCCACCAGAGAGTTTTGACTCAGGGAGCACGCCACGTGATGTGTATCGATGGGGGCAGAAGCAGCGCGGAGCAGGAGGTAGCGGTTGTTGGATCGCTCACCTCGTCGGGGATGGTGGAGTCGGCGGCGAAGGCGAGGTAGAATCGCTCGAGGTCCTTGCCGCCGGGCCTGGGGTTGTCGCGGCCGCAGTCGCCGGCGCCGTGGGCGGCCTCCTCCGCCGGCAGCGAGGGGATGAGCGCGCCGCACATGGCGCGAAGCGCCTCCATCTGCGTCGGGTGCATCCCGCCTCCACCCCCACAGCAACGGGTGTGGCCCCACCACACCCCCCTCCCCCGGCGCGTCTCCCCGCCGCCGCCTTCTCCTTCTGGCCCTCGCCCTCGCCCCCCTGCACCGCCATTACCCCACCTCACGGCCCACGAGCTTGAGGGGGACGGATCCGGTCGCCGGGGCTCAGATCAGCATGGATCCAAGCCGCCTCCTGCAGCTCAACAGGGTCAGTGGCGGGCCGAGCTTCCGAGCGGATGGTGGCTTGCGGGGGCGGCGGAGCGGAGTAGCGCGGACGGGAGGCGAGGAATATGGCGGGGACGGAGCCGCGGAGGTTGCTCGGAGCAGCTGTTGGTGAGATGCAGAACGAAATGGGTTCGCTAGCTATGGGGAACGCCGGAGGCGATATGCGGAAGGCAACAGGGATGGGGAACGGTTTGCAGAAGCTGCTACACCGCGTTTTTAGCTCAAAATCCCTAAATCTAGCTATGGGGAATGGTTTGCATAAGCTTGTGTGGGTGCTCGTTGAGATCACCTTCTGTTTTGCATTTGTTATTCAAGTTCAAATCCAAATCCAGAACAAAACCTGGTCGTTATTCTCTTCTTTCATTGATCTGTTTGGAGTTTTGTGTGGCGGCTAGGTGGCTTGCTAGCCTTGATTGATTTGGTGGTACATGGTTCGCATGAAGATCAGATCGGTCTTTTCAGCAACAATATACTAGTAGTACTGTAATGCTGCTCCTTAGAAAGGGTTAGGGAGTACTGTAGCTAGCTGCTTTGAATCGGTAGGAGAAAGAAGGATGTAGATCCAGGTGTACTGCCGATCCTGAACAGTAGTACTAAAAACTCCCTCTCTGCTGTTTCTCTTGTTCTGTGGTTTGTGCGAGTAACAAACCACAGAACAAGAGAAACAGCAGAGAAAGAGAATTCATTTCTGAACTGAACAAGCACGAGGCGATCGATAACAAGACGACTTATTAAGAACAAGTCCCAATTACTAGCAGTGATTATGCTTCAATGACGTGCCGCCATCTTGCAATGGCAAATTGGAGAGATCGATCGGGCCATGTGGTTCTTCACCAATCACCATCCCTTCTGCAAGAACATGTCACGGTCCCTCTGGGCCGCCTCCGACGAGCGGTCGAAGCGGCTCACGACGGCCTTCTTGAAGCTGAACGCCTCCTGCGCCCGGTTGCACGACCTCTGCATGCCCACGCCGCTCAGGCTCGCCCTCGCCTCCAGGATCACCTCGCTCAGCGGTACCCGCTTCCGCACGACGCCGCCGCCCTGCTCCGGCCGCTGCTTCGGCGCGCTCTGGGACCGCACCTTCGCGTCGGACGACTGCGTGCTCGTCATGTAGCTGGGGCAGTTGAGCGACGGGCTGTTGTAGCCGCAAGCGCTCTTCGCCGGCGTCACCGGGGTGTAGCTCGTGTACCGGGGCGTGCACTGCGCCGTCGCCGGCCTGGCCTTCTCGAGCGCGCACCAGTCGTAGTCCGGGAAGTGGCGCGCGCTCGGCACGGCGATTCGCGGGGGCGCACCGGGGAGGTGGTGGCACGGCATGAGCGGCGACGGCATCGAGTAGGCGTAGCTGCAGTCCTCGCTGGCGCCGGCTTCGGTCACCGGGGGGCTCGTCCGGAGAGAGGACGACCGCGACTTGGGCCGGCCGGTGTCCATCTCCACGATCTTCGGGCTCCGGTCGTAGCCGTACGACGACGACTCGATGCTCGCCGACAGGCGGCGGCTGTACGCCGCCACGCCGTGCTCGCTCCGGGTGTCGTCCATGTACCGCTCTTGCTGCACAGCAGACCCAAGAAAACGCACGGATTTGTTACGGCCAGAACAACCTCGGACAAGGATATCAAGGTTGCTTTGCTCGCACGCGAGGCCGTACGTACCAACGAGTAGCGCGGCCGGACGGGAGGAGGCTGGTGGATGCGGAGGTGCGGGAGCGCAGCGCGCGACCGGGCGGCGCGGATGGCGGCCTGCGCGCGGACGAGCGCCTCCATGCTCTGCAGCGTGGCGGCCGCCTGCTTCCGCACGAGGTAGCCGCGTACCAGAGCCTGCAGCTTCACCAGCGCCTTGAGCGCTCGCAGCGCCTTCTTCGCCTGCTCCCACAATTTAACCCCAATTAACCCTTGTTTAAACTTGCAGAATGATTGCGTTGCACATTGGAAAAGTTGAGAATCCGCAGGAAGAGTGGGTAAAAAAAAACCAGAACATTGGCAGCGAACAGAACAGATCAAGAACAAGCAGAAGCAGCGTAATCGCTCACCAGGAAGCCTCGAAAAGCCGTCTGGATCTTGACTGCTGCGGCAGCGCGGCCACGGGAGGAGTCCGCTAAGGAGCCTCCGCCGGCGAACACCGTCGAGGATGGCCCCTGGCTGGTGAGGCGCACGACCTCCACGGCGGCGTGGGCCGCGGCCACGGCCGCGTCCGCTGCGGCCGCTGTGGCCGCGGCGACAGCCATAGCGTGCTTGCTCTGCTCCCGCTCGGTCTCCTTGTACAAGGACTTGAGCCACGCCGCCTCCGCCGTCCTCGCGATCGCCGCATTGCCTCCCCCTTGAACGGCCGACAACGCCACCGCCGCCGCCGACTCGGCCGAGTCCCTCGACGTCGACGACTTGCAGAAACTCCATCGCTTCCTATCCCCTGAAGAAGCCGCATTCGCCGTGGTCTGCTGCCTCTGTTCTTTCCCCTGCTCCTTCTTCCCGCCGCCTAACAAGCTGCGCAGCCACCGCGCCGCCTTGCCCATAGCCGGAATTCGCAGCTCCGGCCGGCCAGAGAGGGAGTGAGTGAGTGTTAAGCGGAGAGAAGGAGGCGTTAAAAATGCGCAAGTTTGAATAAGAGAGGGAAACGGCTGGAGGAGGCCAGGCCAGTGGGGAGGAGCGGGTTTGAAATAAAAAGAAATGAGGGGGCCATTAGAGGATAAAAAAATATGTCAAGGAAATATAATAGAAATAGGAAAATACAGCTCCTACAACTCATAAATGACGATGCTCATGGTGAGTTGCTTGCACAACCTTGATGGCATTAAACAAATTCGCTGCTAGGATCCAACAGACGGCATGCAACTCTGCCGTGGGAGCATGAGAACAAGCAGAGATTTGGTGCTCAGCTCAGCGTTTAAAAAAGGAGCAGTGTGAGTTCAAAAAGATAGGAGGAAGGGTGTGGTGCCATATCTCATGGCTGTAAAGCTGGAAGTCATAATCTACACGCTATTCTTATCAAGTTGCAGGTAAACACAAACATACACATGCATTGTGATTTGTGAACTTGTATGGTCAGTGTCATCAAGGATAAAGTAAGTGAAGAAAATACTACTCTTATCTAGTGGCAGGTAAACTCAACTAGAAAGCGAACAAGTGAGGGGCCAGGCTGTGCCTGTGATATACTCCGTGACGCAGTTTTGGGCAGGCGTGGCGCTGTTGAGACCTGCCATGTCGAGGGAACAAGCATAAGACGGTGAAAACTACAAAGTTTTGGACTTTTGGGCTTCTTCCTTCGTCTTTTCACAGTGCGCCAACTAGCCAGTGCATCTGTGTACGCCAGGTAGAGCGGAAAACGCAGGCAGAGACGTACGCAATGCACAACCAACCACCCACCTCCCGCCCCGCTCCGCTCCTCCTGCCATGCCATGCATCGGCATCGCAACGAGGCAACGCACACGTAAGAAGCAAACACCCGGGGTTAAAAAAAACAGAGAGAGAGAGAAGCAAACACGAGATCTAGAGAGAAAGAAGAAAGTTGCATGCATACATGGATTGAGATGGGGAACGTATTAATATAATTCGGGATATAATTATTTTCTACATGAACCATTTTACGGAATTCTACATGACCTTTTATATGGTATAACTCAAGTAACATGTCAATAAATCAATATAGCAATTAGTGAAGTCAGAGCAAATCAAAGGGGAGCTTATTAGAAAGCGCAAATGAGGTCTAGTCTAGTATAGATCACGCGTCACTCATTTATATTTTGTCCACCATTAACTCATAAACCACTTTTCTTCTTCTCTCCCTCTTTTTTCACTCCACCGTAGCCATTCATGATAAATTGTCAAGGAAGAAACTAGCTGGGCCATCTTAATGGAGTCTCCGTACAGATAGTCGAGCTGGACGAAGGCTTCCTTGAGGCCGCAAGAAACATGCTTCGTGGTGGCCTCCAAAGTATTCGCCTTGACCACTGGTATCACACTCTTCATCGCTTCAAACTGCTCCGATATGGTTTATGTTAGTGTCCCTATGTTAGCAGTGTCCACACAAGATGCCACTTCAACCATGATGCTCCTAGCAACCTCGTTTAGACAAATAAGTATGTGGTAAAATTGTCTCTCGTGTGTGGCATCATCAGTATTGATTTCTTCCTTCAGAGTCGAGACTTATTTTATCATATTCGCAACCTGAGAGTTCTTGTGCTCCTTGGTCTTCTTTAAGGTTTTGATCCTCTTGCTTATTGTGATACAGAAAATCATAAATCAAGGAGCAGGATGCCCAAGACTCGAGAGCCTCTCCTTTAGCTCCAAGTCTCCGACAGGGAGCTCTAGGAGTGACTAAGGGAGTCCCCGACGACCCAAAGTCGCTGGCCGGCGCTCAGGCTAGAGCTCCAAGTGCCTGACAGAACGGGGAGCTCTAGTTGTGACATAGGGAAGTCGACAATCCAAAGTCGCTAGTTGATCCCCATACGAGGCAATGGTACATATTCAAAGAAACATCAACATATACAAGTGTTGTCACCAACAGGCACCGCATGATAAGAAGAGAAGGACAAGAAAGCCTTACTTTGACAAGGGTAAAGGTCTGACGACCTCGCTCCCCTCCTTGGGTCGTTAGGAAGCTGTTACAGGCAACATATGCAGGACCTACGGCTGGTTGGTGCGAAAATACCACTTTGCCACCACGTATGGCTTTGTCAGCGTCGCTTGGATGCCGCCAACAGGGTCTTCCGCAAACCAGACATGCGGCAGGGATAACCACGAGATTCCGCCGCACGCTGAGCCTCGTCACCGTCGCTTGAATGTCACCGATAGGGTATTCAGCAAACTAAGGCCTTGTCGCCGTTGCTTGATGCCACCGATGGAGTCTCCAATAAACCAAGCCTCATTTTCGTCCTTACATACCACTGATAGGGTCTTTGGAAACCAGACATGTGGCTGGGATAACCACGAGCTTCCACCGTGCAATGGGTCTCGTCATCATTGTTTGGATTCCACTGACATGATTTTCGGCAGACCAAGGCCTCATCGTTGTCACTTGGATGCAACCGACAAGGTATTAGGTAAAACAAGGCCTCGTATTCGTCACTTGGATGCCACTGATAGGGTCATCGGCAGAACAAGCAAGTGTGAAGGATGACAGGGTCTTCAGCAAGTTAAGGCCTCGTCTTCGTTCTTGAATACCACTGGTTGCATCTTGGGTAAACCAAGACCTCGTCTCTGTCGCCTGGATGCCGCTGACAAAGTTTTCGGCGGACAGAGAAGCGACGAGGAAGGTCACAAGCTCCACCAAAGGGCCTCTCCTTGCTTTTGCAAGACACTAAAGGTTCCCATGGCACTTGTGTTGCATGAAACAAGGTCTCGGGGGCTTCGACAAAGGGCATGACATGAAGGAAGGTTTTGAGCTCTAAGTCCCCGACAGACAGCTCTAGAGGTGACATAGGGAAGTCCATGATGGCCCAGGTCGCTAGCCAAGTCCTCTCAACTTGCTTGAAGATTATTTGCTGGCCAACTTGGAAGTCCTTGAGGCACCCAGTGATGAGTTGTTGCAAGAATGGTGTCTAGACTTTCTTAACAACTTGCTCAGCCTCTCGAACGAACAGTGGGGAACCGTCATAGACCGTCTCTCCTGTGCAAGCAAACAAGAGAAATTGTAAGCACATTCGTACACGTGCAAAAAAAATCCCATGAAAAAAGGATTTTTCTTGGAATAACAACAATGGGCTGCTAAAAGGGTAAGAAGGGGCAGATGGCGTGGTACCACCACTGACACCTATCTTTCAACCACATACTGCGAATCGGGCCTGTTCCAACCAGCCAGCATTGCCCAGCACTAAGGCAGCACGAACGTGGCTAGAGACCTTGGTCTGGTTCATCTAACCCGCCAACGTCCTAACTAAGCTCAGCCTACTTACGAGGCTGCGTCGGCCTATGCTCCTCCCCCGTCAAATCGGTGCCAAGAGGTGGAATGATCAGGCCACCAAAGGCATGGGCCGATTCCTGCGCACGACTGCTGGGCCAGAGCTCCACTACATATTAGGCTTGACAAAACTCCTTGGAGACCGATCACGCATTGCGCCTAGAGGGCCCACACACGAAGTTGTGAGGGCCCGATGCATCAGCAACTCACGAGAAGAGATATGCAGGCCAGGGAGAGCAGCCTAATGAGCTCGATAAAAAAAAGTAAAAGAAGAGGAGGCCGCTCTCGTTGCTATGGCACATTGGCTTCCCCTCCTCGCCTCAACGACACGGTTGCGACATGTAGAACACGCTCACCCAACGCACACAGGGCACACCAGTGTAAAAGCACGCGCGTCAATGCTTGCCTTGGCCCGTACACAAGGCGCACCAATGCCTAGGACTATGCATTGGACACATGTAACGCACACCCCTCGAGGACTGAGACTGTGCATTGGGCACCCACCTATGGATGAAGCGCGGTTACCATCATGCCGCACCTCTAACCCGACAACGCCATGACGCTCCACCTATGAAGAGCAGGCCCCTCTAGTGCGAGGGGCCACATACGACGCTCGCGAGGCACTCACCCAACACTCTGCCCAACACGCAGGGTGCATCGGCTCGTGCACAAGAGCACACCCATCTGCCTTGCAGAGCATGGTCACCACCACACAGTGCTGGTCATCATGTCTCCTCTCCGACCCAATGACACGACCTCACCACACCCCGCACACAGCTCAATCCCACGTGTGAAGGACTCCCAACGTTCAAACCTCAAGCATCGACTCACTTGAACCAGTCCTCACCTCCGTCTGATGAGGTATGAGCCACAAAGCGATGGCGATGGACGAACAAGCAGGCGCTGCTCCTCCATCCCGATGATACGACATGCAACGAGGCTTCTCGCTACTTGCGGTCGAAGATGGCACCGAGAGAATCCCACTTCATTGCCAATGCCTCGCATTCCCGCGTGCTCACTGCTCCCAACTCGCCTAGCTCCCTCCGTTACACACCCCGTGGTTTCTCTTCCAGGAGCAAGATCCCAATAACTTTGCACTCTCCACTCGAGTGCCACCGACGAGGTCTTCGGTATAAACGAGGGAGGGCTGAACCGGTCATGAAGCAGCACCAAAGGACCTTCTCAGTTTTTGTATAGGCCGGGACATCCATGACATCCGTACTAACAAACCGAATGGAGGCCAGGCGGTTGTATGATAAGAATCGGGGATCGTTCATGATAGGCTGCATCTCGGCCCAATGCAACACGTAGGGTTTTTCGGCCCGACCTGGTGGACGGAAGAAGCTTCGACATATGGGCCGGCGGCCTTGGTCCATGAGTAGAAGTGTGGCCTAGGAGCCATGCTCCTCGCCCAATGCCTCAGGAAATGGAGCAGGTCGGCATTGCCGAGGCCCTAGGCAGGCTAGTCTGCGCTCCACGGGTCAAGGTGAGAAATGTCTAGGCCCACTCCCGAGCCGGTTTATGTTTTGCCAGAGAATTCTTCCACAAGGAAAAATCAGTAAAATCTGAAAAAATAAAGTAGCATCCCAAGAGGTCTAACCTTTCTTTGAAAAAGTCACTTTCCTCCTTTTCCTTTCGTAAGATGGGAACATCCTTGACATTCGAAGCTTCCCATAGAATTAAGCAACTAATATTCAATCAAGAGCCAGGACAGGAAGAAGGAGTTTTCCTCATCATCGGGAAGTTGAGTTGCGGTCACTCCCATGAGTACAGCTCAAGGGGTTCCTATTGGGATATAATCTGACGTGGCATCTACGTGGTATAAAGTCAAGCAACAAGTCAATAAATCAACAAAGGGTGCATCCCCCTTCTTCCATAATCCACCATGTACTCATGAACCACTTTTTCCTTCTACCCCTCCACAATGGGCATTCATGGTAAATTGTTAAGAGACTCTCCCCTATATAAACCTCGACTGGGGTTTGTAAAATCCATGTCATAAATGACAATCTTATGTAGGGAGGCTTAGAGCTCCGAGTCATGAACGAGGAGCTCTAAGGGCATTCTTGGGAAGTCGCCGATGGCCCAAGTCGCTAGCAACTCACGAATAAGGTTTTTCTCTCAATATAGGATTAGGCCGTGCTCCACGAGGCAAATGAGCCTATTGAAAAAACATTGAGTATCTCATATTATGAGGTGTACGACGAAGAACTTCTAATAAGATTGTTATACACGGTTGTTAACTATCGAATTATTGATACCGTTCTCATGACGACTGACATATATGTACTGCGGTACGTAGGTATGTGCGCACGGTGAAACGCTAACTTATTAACAGCACGACAGCTGTAATCTTACTCAAAGTAATCTCAGGGGCAGCACAAAGCAGCGTCGGCAGCAGCAGATCACAAGCAACTTTTCCGTTCAAGTGTATGGGCTCGCGCTGCCGCTCTCGTGATTAGCATTTTGACTTGTAGTAGTTCTGACTCCATTTCTTTTGAAAAGCTCCTGTTCAATTAAATCTTCGAAGGGCGAGTGTGGCACTGCGTTGACGATGGTGCGAAGGATCTTTCTTGCGTGGATATCACAGAGATAAAGGCGTAAGATCGACATGGACGGTTGGAGAACATGGGGTCTAGGGCGTATAAACGGTTGGAGACAATGGCGGAGCTAGTAGCTTTGCGAAGCCTGGATAAGACAAGGAAGAAGCTCATTTTTCTGTCATGAATGCCATGAAATTCCACCGAGTCTTTAACTATGGCTAGCCAGGAAGCCTAGGCAAGTGCCCGGGCTGGAGGGATGGTGGATCCGCCCATGATTGGAGAACATACCATGATGAGATTCTAAAAGGTCACTGCAGAAGGAACATGTTTGAACAGGCCACAGTGACACGACGATCAGGTGTGTGTCTCCGCGACTACAAAAATGTTACTACGTACTCCTGTTGCTGTGCGTGATTTTAACATGACATGCTGTGAACTGGTGCATCGATCGGCAGTGGCAGCTGGGGAGCAACCGGGGAAATCACGTACAGGAGTTCGTAGTACGGTTGATATCTTCAAATCTTGGTCATCGACCATGTAAGGGTTTCAACGTACTGTCTCATTTCTGAAGTCAACTCAGCCACAGTTGGACTAGTACTAGGCTGGCCAGTGTCTGCTGACTCTGAGGCAGGAGTTTAGAAATGAAATGTGCAGTATTGTAACACACACTCATTACTACTTTGTGTGTTTGACTAAACTATGACAAATCTGGACTGGTTTCGTCGAAACCAGACCACTGCACGGCTGCACCCATCATTCCAAACCATAAATTAGAGCAGGTAGTCAAGTCACACACAGTGCTCACACGCACCACCCCACCCCGAATTTGCTTGGATCGTGAAACGGATTGGCACGAATCACTGTTTCCGAGAAACAACAACACCCGACCGAGGACTTTGACCTGCCATGTTTTTCGAGTTAAACAAGCCGTTGCTGAATACTACTTGAAATCACAAATTTCTTGTTCAAAGTTGGTCGCCAGTGGAGCATAGTAGGAGCTAGCAGCCCATCACGTTTTCTGAGCTAGTTTTGGCACATATATTTCCGAGTATTCTCTACACCCGAAACCTGGGCGCTTCTCGTCTGTCATGTAGCGCTGCGCTGGACATGATGTGCGAATCATGTGTTTGAACAAAAGGATCAAAAGGCAATTGACAAAGAGCGACCTCTTGGTGGTGTCCTAGAATTGTAGGGATATGACTCTATATAATAGAGTTTAAATATTGCTGCTCGCATTTACATATATATAAATTTAAATTTTAGTACCCACATCTACATATATGTATATACGTTTAGTAGAAATTTAGTAAGATTCATGAATTTATCTTCAATTTCTGTTAATTATTACGTATGAATTTATCTCCAGTCTTTGTTCACGTAAGTGTGATATACTTACATAATGATATACTCCTATGTGCTTGTGTGCTTACTAGGAAAAAAAAACAGTAGAGCACTGACGCAGATTTTGAAGCTAGCCCAGGCCAGGCCTCGTGTTTTAGTCGAAACATGTGAGTCCTAGAAGGAAAGGAAGGCTCGGCTGTAGCTCTCCTTTTGACTACGAGTACTAATCCTTTGGTTGGTTCCTCCTTTTGCCGTGCCCCCATGTGGGGCGTGGTATGCACCGGACGGAACGCTCTCCCTGCCAATCACCGGGCTCGGTCAACCTTGTGGGTGCGTGTGGTTGTGCGAGGGTGAGTGAATTTGTTTTTCCGGGAAGCGAGGTGTTGCTGTGGTTACGAGGAAAGGAGTCGCACGGTCTACGAGGACATGGCGGGTGCCATCCACGCTGCGATCCGTTCGTGCATCGATGCTGCTGCTGATGAAAACAATCGAGTCCAAGGCACGCGGGCGGGCCTAGAGCGCTGGTTTCAACATTGACGTGTCGAGCGCACGACATACGAAAACGGGCTGACCGTCGGGGTCTGGAAACACGGCATCCCCGCCGGCGACGCGCGTCACCCGCGGCCCATATGGCGTAAGACGGGGTGCGCACCAGGCCGGCGATGTCGCGCAGCGTTGGATTTGGTTTGCGGTTGCTCGCGCAACGAGGGAGAAGTCCACGAGGCAGTTGGCTGGAAATCAGGTCGTGGTCACCGGTGAAATGCCCGGAGAACGAACACAGGTGGACAGTGTTTTGTAGGGAAGAATCCCAGCTCTAATAGAAGAACCCTTTATATCAAGGTAAAGCAAGCATCGGCAGGAGAGCATCAAGATTCATCGCAACTACACAAACGCGGTGAAGTCAAACAACACGTCAATTTGGCCCAGAAAAGAAAGAAGCCCCAGGTAAAGGTTCTCACCTTCATAGACTTAAGTCTTTCTTACTTCAATACTCATTCTATAGACCAAATAAGTCTAGACTAACCTTACCTCTTTCACCCCACCAAGTGTATAGAGGGTCTTTCGGCTTTCTTCCTTAGCCTATAAAAGACACTCTTTAACTCATTCGTAAAAGATAAAAGTTCTCACCTTTCCTAAGTATAGTGATCTTTCTTCGGGGGGATATCTTTCGTGTCTGACGGCTCGTCCCTTGATTCAAGAGAACCTAAAGTAAAAACTTACCCGTTGCCAACACTGCCCTCCGAGGCACGGATCTAAAGAATCAGGATTGCACCTCCTCAAGGATGAACCCAGTTAAAAAATATTATCACCTCAATTATGTTAGTGTTCGACATCCAACATCACAACTATCGTGTACGTTATTTTACTTGCACGATACTCTTGATACTTCATCCGTGTTGATTTTAACAAAAGCAAATGACCAAATAGTTAATTATAAAACGGTTTCACCAACAAGATTATTATCATAAATTGCTCCTTTTCCCCTCTCCATCCGAGCATTACCGCCGGACGAGGAGGCGCTGTCTCTAGGCGCTCATCTTCTGAAAAGAGTACATCACATTACTAATCCACGGACTCAGCTCGATCGCTGGCCGCCAGAGAAAGCACAAAGTTTGGTACATCTGATACCCAGCTAAAAGAAGAAGCAGGCGGCAAAGCTGCGCCTTGCCTAGCTAAAACATGAGCCACATTATTACATAGCCGATTACATTTCGATAACTTGTAATCAAGAAAGCACGTCTGGAGAAGAAGCTTGGCTTGTCTAAAGATAACCGCGAATTGGGCCAGATCATAGTCTGGAGACTGCAAGGCTTGCTTAAGAATGGAAGCATCTGTTTCAAGAATGATCTTGCGGGTGCCAATGCGAGAAGCAAACTGCAGGGCTTGTAAACACGCCAAAGATTCAGCTTGTAGAGCATTTACCAAATTATGCAGAGGACCCATACCAGCTGCCTGAACTCTTCCTTCAGCATTTCTGATACAGAATCCCCACCCCTTTTTCAGAGTCAGCAAAAAAAGCTCCATCTATGTTAACTTTAAGAAAATCATGAGGGGGAGCCGTCCAGCGCTGATGATAGGCGCTCATCTTCTTGGCTCACCAAATCCATCAAACCGCAAATCGTCAGATTTTAACCGCAGATATTTCCGCTACCAATGTTTTTCTTTTTCCCTTTTAGCGAGAGTTCACACAAAGCTTTCACTCAAACAACATGCTGTATATGGTTTAAGCTGGGTGACCATCTCCAGCCAACTTTTCCTTTCACCACCATGCCAAGCCGACGCACATAAATCCATCCAATTCCAAACGGCCAAACCCGATCCGACCATTTGATTCTCAGGTTATATTTCTTGAGCGCATAAATGATCCGCCAACGGACATGCCTCCTGTGCAGTTCCCAAAAAGCTAGGAACAGAACAAGCCCACAAGAACACACGAGGCATCACCTGCTTTTATTCCCACCGAGTTGATCGATCAATCGCGAAAAGATCCTCGTAGCCGAATTTCACGTGCCTCCCCCACCAACCCGACTCTCTCTTGTTGGGTTTTAAATAGTTTATTCTTTTTTTACCTGATCGGGCTGTCGAATATCGTACCATTGCTTTCCCCTTCATTGAGCTCTGCCCCTAATCTTCTTGACTTCTCGAGTCCAAAGGTCCTGCCTTTCTCTCCGTCCTCTCCATCCTATTTCAGTTCTTGGATCCAGGCTGTCCTGGTTTGTTGATTAGCTTGTTGGGGTTTGGGATCATGGTGGCAGCCGCGGTGGCAATGGCCGAGCAGGTGGTGGCGGACCTCCGAGAGAAGTGTGCGACGCCGGCATCGCTGCTGCGCGATGTGGCGTCTTCGATGGCCCACGAGATGGGCGCGGGCCTGGAGAAAGAGGGTGGGAGCAGGGTCAAGATGCTCCTCTCCTACGTTGATAAGCTCCCCACTGGGTTAGTATGTATCCTGTTCTCGCGTCTTGTTTGCTTATTTGATCGGAGTAAGCTTTAGTCTTTTAGTTATTCTTTTGATTGTGTTAACCGTAGAAACAAAAACCAAAATGTTTTTAGGAGCACGAATACCTATTGTACTTCTTGTTCATGCAGTCTGAAAAAAAGAATCTTTTTACGATAAACAGATAGTACTTTCTTGTGTGATTGTTGTCGTATCTTACCGAGGAGAAACTAACAAGGTGCTGTTTATCTTGATCTATTGCTGGAGTAGATGCTACATCAGAAACTGTGGTTATATGAACTGAGCATAATATAATAAGTTAATGGAGAGAATATATTGGCCACTAGAAATTAGAAATATTAGCTCCTTATTATGTTGATAGCATTATAATAAGATCGGAATAAGACGACTATTTGACTGAACTCATGGATGTGCATGTATTGGCCATTAGAAAATAGAAATGCGAGCTCCTTATCATGTTCGTGACATTAAAATAGGATTTATCTGTGTGTTATTTTATCAGGCTTCAGGTTAGCTGATACATAAATTTAATAACGAAAAATGCTGATTTCAACGGGCAATTTTATGTTAAACCTGTGCACGCCTTTATAATTATTTGGTGGCTTACTTCTGTGCTACTAAATTTAGGAGAGAGGAAGGTTTGTTCTACGGATTGGACCTAGGAGGGACAAACTTCCGTGTCTTGAAGGTGCAGCTAGGTGGCAATGATAAGCATGTCGTTAACCGTGAGTCCAGAGAAGTCGCCATTCCACCACACTTGATGTCAGGGAGCTCCTCAGTAAGTTATATATACTGAATTAGCCAATTTTGTTGAAGTTTGATGTTATTCAACCAGTTCCACGTCTTTGATTTAGATTTGATTATATTCATTATTTACCTTACAGGAATTGTTTGGTTTCATTGCTTCTGAATTATCCAAGTTTGTTGCTGATGAAGGAAAGGGTACTAGTTTATCAAGCGGGAAGAAACGAGAACTAGGATTCACATTTTCTTTTCCAGTGAGGCAGCGGTCTGTTGCATCCGGTACTCTTGTCAAGTGGACAAAAGCATTTTCTATTGATGATGCTGTAAGACTTCCTCGTGCTCCCCAAATTCAACATATTTGTAATTATGGAATGTAGATTGATTACAATTACAGCTCTTCAGAGTGCCATATTGTCATTTCATTCTATGTTCCTAACCATAATGGAGAAAAGAAATATAGGAATTACATTTTTTGACAAGAATCTAGGAAATACATTAGCAGCTATGTTTCATTAGATCAACTGCAGACATAAAAAATTAAATATCTTTACTATCTAAAAATGACTCTTCCAATGAATTAACATTTCTCTGAAATCAGGTAGGTGAAGATGTAGTGGCTGAACTGCAACAGCTATGGAGAAGCAAGGTTTAGATATGCATGTGGCTGCATTGGTGAGTTTTGATAAGTTTTTATATTACACTTCTTAAATTAGTATAATCTACTTGTGATCTCAGAAGAAGAATCTCAGTCTGAGAGATCCTTTGATTGAATAGATCAATGACGCTGTTGGGACGTTGGCTGGAGCCAGATACTATGATGAAGATGTTATCGCAGGTGTGATATTTGGTACCGGCACAAATGCTGCTTATATTGAGAAGGCAAATGCTATACCAAAATGGGGAAGGAGAGTTGCCCAATTCAGGGGATATGGTGAGGTTTAAAGGGCATATTTTGTTCACTTCAAACCTAGTGCTCAAAGATCATGTGTTGGATTCTTCAGAACTATACTTTTGTACTTCTGAGTAATTCTTGTATTGCATTTGTTGTATACCAGGTCATTAATATGGAATGGGGTAACTTCTATTCATCCCATCTTCCAGTCACCGAATACGATCAAGCATTAGATAAGGAAAGCTTAAATCCGGGAGAGCAGGCAAGTCTCTTCTGCAGTCTGCCTGTTCGTACTGTTGGGCATTGGCTCAATTGTAGACTTTTGGTTTCTTTCAGATCTACGAGAAGTTAACCTCAGGAATGTATTTAGGTGAAATAGTAAGGAGGGTGCTGCTTAAACTGTCCTTCCAATCTGCAATTTTCGGTGATATTGATCACACTAAGCTCAAAACTCATTTCCTTCTGCGGTACGTAGCTTGCTTAGCTTTTCACAGTTGACACACTAATGTATATGTAATCATAAAGAATGTTATCTTGTTAATGATCAGTAATTCAGGGTTTGATTCAATGCATGTTCATGTTGATGCTCAGCAGCTTTAATCTTTTAATGAACAGACTGTTCATTAAGTGTAGCAAAAACTACCAGATTCAAACTTGATCTGTGCTTATTAGTCTTGGTTTATGTTGCATACAGGACTCCGCATATTTCTGCAATGCACCATGATGAAACACCTGATCTGAAGATCGTGGCTGAAAAACTGGAAGAACCTCTAGAGGTATGCTGACTTTGTGATCATTGCACAGCAGTTCGTCATCCATTTTCATCCTTCAAACCTTGTATAGTCGTGTATATACAGTAAAATCACATCATATGCCCCTCCAGATTACAGGCACATCCTTAGAGACGAGAAAAATAGTTGTTGAAATCTGTGACATTGTGGCAAGAAGGGCAGCCCGGCTGGCTGCTGCGGGGGTTGCAGGGATCCTCAAGAAACTTGGGAGAGATGGCTCTATCAAGCGGCGCTTGGTAATCGCCATTGATGGAGGACTGTTTGAACACTACTCCAAATTCAGCAAATGCTTGGAAACTACTTTGTGTGAGCTGCTAGGGGAGGAGGCATCAAAGTCAGTGGCCGTCAAGCACGCAGATTGCGGCCCAGGAATAGGGGGCTGCCCTAATTGCTGCTTCCCAATCTCAATACAGAAATGCTGAATAATGGTATGCAAACTACTTGCCATACGCTTCTCTCCCCTTTTCTGTGGTGAAAGGAAAACAGCACCTAGTTTTCCAGCACGTACAGTGTACCCATGCTCGAACTGTAAGCGGTCTGTAACCAAAATGAGGCTAGATGATGTCACCGTGGACAATTGAAATAAAAGAGGAGCAGAGGTCTCATAAATCTCCAATCTTGTCTACTACTACCTTTAAATCATAAGTTCCTTTCTTGAAAACATTACCTGTAAGCATTGTATGTCCTGTTTGGAATGCGAGATTTTCTTTTCCTCTGTTTTCAGCGGGAGTAAGTAGTTTTGCCTGTGTTTTATGCAGGAATTAGACTATTTCCTACAAATTTCAGGTGAAATTCCTGTGTTCGAAACAAGCCCGTAGTACTTTTGTTCACCCACAAGGTAAATTTTGTGAACCTTAGGAAAGCTCCTCAAACTGATCTATGTAAGAGCTATGGTGATAAGAAAGGATAACGGCCCAATCAGACTGATATATGTGAAGCAGCGGTAATTCGCAAGGACAAACGACCCAACCAGATAAAGGTTTCAGACAAGTAGTTGTGAATATATCAGTCCTCAGCAGGAAAGGAATCTGTGTGACATAATATTATGCACTAAATTCAGCACGTACAACAAAAGAAAAAATAAGGAAATAAAAAAGAGAAGAGGTCCCATCATTTGCTCAAGTGAAAGTTTCCCTAGAAACATACAAAATACAAACATCCTGAGGCACACTGAAGCCACCGCCGTGTAAAGCCAGACATGATCACTCTTCCATTGCATCCCCCACTGTAACCTCGGTCTTCTGTTTCAAAGGAGTGATTTTTGTGGATAATACCTCTGAAAAAAAATACAGGTTATAAATCGAATGAGGCACAGTATTATAACCCAGTTCAGTAATACTAATACAAAGCATCAAAACAAAGGGGATACAAGTCCGCACCAGTATGTCCTTGGACAAAGCTGTATCCTTTGGAGCTGACGTAAGTCCTAGGATTTGGCAACTGGTGGTTCCTCAAGTATTCTGTCTTACCCTGACAACATTAATGGGAGACTTGTTAAGAGGGTCAGGCAAAGCGCTAACTGGATAGCAATAGCATCCTTATTATGATCATTTTCCTTTCAGATGACTAGTATGAACTAGATGGTACTACGGGATATTGACCATTACACAACAATCTACAATCGACATCTTATAATGTGCTGCGATTGTAAGAGCAGCCATAGTAAAGGCGTTCACTGTCATAAGTATCAAACTTGTTACAAACGGCTGCAGTAAAGGCATGTGCTAATCAAGCATGTTTCATAAAGGTTGCAGTTACCAAAGATAAAGACGAAACTATAACAGATTTTTTTTAAGGTTATCATTTCCTATGCAGAGCATGGCCATTTGAAAAGATTGCATACAACTAATTCCAGGTATAATCATCGAAATGCCAAGTCCATACCTTTGTAATTACACAAACATCAACATTGCTGCCACTACCCAAGTCATTGAAGATACCAGCGCAAATTGCTTCAGATACAAGTTGTATTCCCTCCTCTCTCTGAAAAAAAGGAACATAATATAATTTAAGTAACAGAGAAGCTGTGGTTATCAAATCAGCATACAAACATGGAGTACTCCGTCACTATCTATGAGAATATAATCTAGAATTGCCACTCAAATACGTCTCATAGCAACAAATGATAGTGTCGACAGTTCAACAAAATGAACAAAAAAGATACAATGTAGAAGGCAGTGATGCTTACTGTGAAGCCTTCTTTGTACTTCGATTCAAATACTGACATTGCAGCAAGGGACCCTGAACCCATTGTGGCAAAAGGCAGTGTGTCTACTGAACCATGTGGATAAACCTGTGCATGACAAAGTCAATAATATGGTAGTTTCAAATTATCCTTGGAGCCACGCGAATAAATATACTCACCGTGTGTAGATGCGGTCCGGTACAATCAACTCCACCAAGAACAAGAGCAGCGCTAACATGACCTTGATAGCTTCAACACAATGGCGTAACCAAGTCAGATGTTGGCACCAAACTAAAAGATTAGTACCTAACATGCACAGTAACAATTCTGGAACATGACGAGAGAGGTCAGAGCACCTAAAAAGGTGCGTTTTTAAGAGTGTGAGAGCAGTTACAACTCTTGATTCACGACCAGTTGCATAACGGTGGAGCTGGAGCTGGGAGCTGACCATATCTAGAGAAAAAAGATAGCATGATGGTTGTCTTAGATGCAGACAGAAAGAAAAGCAACCAAAATATTACAGTATGATCTCCTATATTTCATTGTTTGTGCTATTAGCACGAGTGAAAAAAATTTCCTTCAAGGAGTGTGTTTGCAAATTTCTGCAAAATCTGGAATTTTTTTTACTCATATACATGTGTGGTACTTTGTACTTGCCAATTATTGTGAAAATAATACGCATTTTTCTGTCCTGCGCAAAATACAAAAGGATGAAAGGCTGAAATAGCAACTATATTTGCACTTTTGTTTGTTTATTGCACAGGACATAAAAATGCATATCTTTGCACAAAAAAATGCAAGTGCACATAGTACTTACATATGTAAATGTGTTTTTTAATGCCATCTTTCTTTGGTGCGGGTGCGGGTGAGCCCGGGAATTCTTTTGAGTTTCCGCTGTTAGCACGCCATAAAGCTTATCCTACCTGTTACAGCCTCCGTATCAGCAGCAGTTCCTGCGCCACAACAATATATATTGGTGCCATATAGTGGATTTTCTCACAGTTCTTGTCAGCGACTATAGGGCCCTCAGTTGCCCTTGTGTCTGCCCCAAGAACAATACCATCCTGGAGAAGGATATGTCATGATCCAAATTAAACCTGCCCTCTTAACAACAACCATGCAATAATATGATGAAAAATAAATTTGCAAAAGTGAGTTTTATGTATGACCCTCTATCCTAATACATTATAATTATAACATGGTTACGTAACTTTCGTTCCCTAACATATGTGAACTGGGGACCATCTTGATGTCCATGGATAGAACAGTAAAGAGACAAGTAGTTCTATTAATCAGATCCACACTAAGTTTTGTGTAAGAAATCCCCACAACTGGTTCACAGGCTATGCCAAGATTAACTAGTGAATTGATGATAATACAATGGAGAATCATGCTCTGATATGCTGAAGTATCAGTAATGAAGCATAGAAGCTCTCTATGCCAAAGTTAGCAACCCTTTCCTGTTCTTAACATCTCTACTAAAATGTGTTTATATTGCAAGTTGTCATTTAAGATCCAGCGGCAGTGCAAGTGATTTCAATGCTTGCCCCTCTATTTGATAGAGACCGTGCGAGTACCTATTCTTTGGAATGCTCTTGCGCAAATTATATTATCGATATCTGTTTTAATTGAAGGTGTTCAAACTGGAAAGTGCTCTTTTGTCCTGAAGAAAATTGCAAAACTGCATATGCAAAGCTAAACTTGTTATCAGAGAGCTCTTTGTTTTGCAAGAAATGTTAACATGGCTAAACTCTACTGAAACAAACAGACGCCACGATCTCACTGTCAACTAATCTAGCATACCGCAGAGCTATACGTATACAGCCACAAGATGAAACTTGACTTGTAGGAACAAGTCCTACAGCAGAGCTACGCAACCAGATTACCGATCCTGCTTTACTACTCTCGTGTTATTTATCCTGCCATTGCAATCTGGCTCCTGTACTCCTAAAAGATAGGGGTAGAAACCAACGTACCGCGAAGACGAGACCAACGATCGTAGTCCCGGTCTTCCTGAATCCAGGTACCTTGAGGCCGTTCTTCTCCAGCATGGCGTTCCTCCGGCACAGATCGAAGCTGAACCGCCCTTCGCCGGGACATCCATGGATCCAACCATCCTGCGAAGAGAAAAGAAACAAGAACGAAAAACTTCTGTAACCTTTGTTTCAGGCTTCTTCGAAACGTTCATTTCGGCCCAACGGAATCGCGGAATCGATTGCACAAGGACAAGCGAACCCTACGCCGCCGCCGCCGATCGGAAGCAACCTCTACACGCGAATCGGAAAGAGAAGAGCGATTGGACCCAAGAAAATAGAGGGGTGCTCGCACCTGATAAATCGGATTCAGATGAGCAAGTAGAAGCAGGAGATGAAGAACCTTCGTCCCTCTCTCGGTTTCCGCTTCTCAAATCTCGAATCAAGTACGAGTTCGGATTGGGGAAGAAGAAAGGACGAACGTAGCAGTTTAGGACCGTGCGATCGGGCTTGGAGATTCGACTGAGTTAGTTGGCTTATGGCCCTGCGTAGGCTTGGTTGAGCTGGACCAAACATGGACCGTCGTATCAGGATCAAGCCCAAATTGCATATTGGCCCGTTTGGTTAAGAAAAAAGGGTATACTTAGCTCTCGGAAGTATTGCCCAAGGGCACTTTACCGCCTGATATATTTTTGGGACACTCTACCTCCTAAACTACTAAAACTGGTATAAATAACCCCCTGACTTGATTTTAGATAGTGGTTTTGTCACATAGACGTAGATGTAACACTAACATGACGTCTACTCAGCAATGAAGATTATTCTCCTCTTTCCTATCACTAGCATGTGGCCATGCTTGTCATAGCTTCTTCAACCTCTAGCCATCACTAATCTCTCCTCTCTCCCATTTGTAGAGAGATCCGTCACCATCCTCACTCATTGGGTGCTCACTTGCGTTTCTGCCACGTAGTCCTACCCGCCAGTTCACTTCATCCCCCTTCCATTGCTTCCCTCGCGTGTCGTCAGTTGCCCTCGCTCGCTTCGCATGCACGCAAGCACCATCACTGCTATGGCCGGAGTATGTAGTCGGCACAAGTCAAAATGGCAACGGATACCCGATACCCGGTCCTCGGCAGGTATTTCCCCATTCAGGAGCCTGGTATGGGCATTTTTTTTTACCTATGGGGATGTAAACGGGCAAATACTATACCCACCAGGTAAGCCAGGGACGAGTACGGGACCCTATTACCCGCTCCCGCTACCTGTCGGGTATCGTATGACAAGTGGGCCCACAATGACAGCTGCACACTGTACAACCTAGGCAAAAAACCCTAACCCGATAACCCCAAATCCCCAATTCCCCAAACCCTCCAACTCCAACCCTCAAACAGACCACACCTCGGCTCCCCGCGCCACTGCACCTCACCGCCGCACCTCATCCTCCCCGGTTCCCCGAGCCCCCGCACCTCACCGCTGCCGCCACATCTCAACGCCACCGCTGCACCTCACCGCCGCACCTCATCCTCCCCGGTTCCCCGAGCCCCCGCACCTCACCGCCGCCGCCACATCTCAACGCCACCGCTGCACCTCGTCGCCACATCGCAGCCACCGCACCTCACCGCCATGCCGCACCTCCGCATCTCCCCACCGCCCCCATACCTCATCGCCGAACCTCCCCAGTTCCCAGCTGCACACCGGCATCTCCCCACCGGGTGGCCGCCGCGGCTCCTAGGCACCTCCTCTGCACCACCGCCTGTACCTCCGCACCCCACGATCTCCAGACCTCAGCAGTCAGCACCGTTGCCTCACGTCCTCGCCTCGGCTCAACGCACCTGAGTGGTGGCAGCCATCCTAGTCATGCTCGAGCGGTGGTGGCCACCCGACGACCTCACGGCCGTCCTCCACACATCCGAGCGGCAAGGCCCACCCAACGGCCTCACGGGCTCACGGTCACGGTCGAGCTGAGGTATGCTTTTTTCTAGAACTTTTCTCCATAATGCTTATGTTCAGCTCAACGGTATACTATAGAATGAGTGAATAACATATTACAAATTAGTGAATTACCGTAATACTTATGTTCTAATTGCTTTGCTTACTATTTGGATGTGCTTCTTTTGACATTAACTACATAGATCAGCCATAGATTAGTTGGCAAATCAAAAGTATTTGGATGTGCTTCTTTTGACGTCAGTTAGATAGATCAGCCATATATATTGTATTGTTGTTCACCATAGAAAAGGCATGATGAAGTAGTATACTCTTTTTAAAAATCTAATAATTTTGATTGGAATTGGTGGTAAAGTTGTATTGTAGGATGTGTATGATGTGTATGTTGTATATGCATATATGCTGTATGAATTAAACTTATATTGTATACGTTGTATATGCTTAAGATGTTGACTCCAACAGGAAGCAGCAGCCGCAATCCGTCCTCGAATCCATCTACAGCTGAATCTATGTCTGAGTCACAACATGTGGTTCAACTCAATGATAATGAGGAGGTCAAGGTGCCTATTGATGAGAGTGATTGTTGGCTCCAAGAGAAAATTGACTTCAAGAGCTTGGAATGACTTCAAAAAAAAATTAAAAATAGCTAAGGAGAGATTAAGGCAAAATGTAACTGGTGTTTCAAGCTTCTTGGAGGTGAGACAAAAAATGGGACTAAGCATTTGCTTGCTCATATTCAGTCTTGCCCACACCGAAAGAGTAAATTGGCGACAATAGAAGGACATGGAAAGCCACCTCTTTCACAAAATTCTTTGAGGTTTAGTTCTAAAGATTCTGGAAAAGTGGTGGCGGAAAACTATACTTTGATCAAGAGGTTGCTAGAAAAGAATTTGCTTCCATGATGGTGCTGCATGAGTATCCCCTATGTATGGTTGATCATGTTGGCTTTCGGAGATTTGTGAGTGCACTACAACCCCTATTCAAATGGTGACAAGGAACACTATTAGGTATGAAGTATTGTACTTATGATTTGTTATGTAGATTATTGTCCATTTGACATTGCTTGCCTAATTTTATAACTCTATCTTTTGGTAGGAAGGACATTGTCTCCCAATATAAAGAAGAAAAGAAGAAAGCTATCAAGTACATGTTAGGAATTAAGTCTAGAGTTGTTATCACTACCGACATGTGGACTTCCGACAATCAAAAAAGAGGCTACATGGCTATCACGGCTCATTTCATTGATGCCTCATGGAAGCTTAGAGATATAATCATGAGGTAATATTTTGTTTGGCATCTAGTTTTGTACCTTTTTTATTGTATATCAAATTGGGAACGTGATATCAAACTTTATATGTAGGTTCATTTATGTGCCAAGTCCACACACGGGTGAAGTTATTGCTCGTGAATTGTATGAATCCTTGATTGAATGGAATCTTGATGAGAAGCTATCAATTGTGACTATGGACAATGCTTCTACAAATGATGCGATAATTCCTTCTCTTATTAGGAAGCTTGGGGAAAGAAAGCTCATGCTGAAAGGTACGAAGATATACATGCGTTGTTGTGCGCATATTCTCAATTTGATTGTTAATGATGGATTAGATGTGATGCATCAT